>ML392890.1:44436-87398 GCA_005239525.1 Nicotiana knightiana
GAGTCTATTTCATGTGTAGGTGAATTGGAGATGGAAGCCGAGCTAAATGGATGCAAATACGTCGAAAATACGCTCAAGAGGCGAAGAGGAGTGCACCGGGCTATAGCCGGGCATTTGAGCCTTAAGGCCAGACCCAGCCTGGCGTTAGCCTGGCGCTAGAGCCCAAACGCTAGCCCCAACCTGATGTTATCCAGGCTCCAGGGCCCAAACGCCAGCCCTGGCTAGGCGTTATCCAGGCGTTTGGCCTGTAACGCCTGGCCCCTGATCCGGTTAAATCCGAGTTTTGCAGAGTTTTAAGTGTTTTCCGGTTGGAATAGAAGTCTCCTACATGTTTAGGGTTTATCCCAAACATATAAATAGACCCAATAACACAACTTGAAGGAGAAGCCATTGAAGTGAAGAAAAACCTGTGGATTACTACTCAGTGAAGCAAACATTGATTTTTATAGGTTTTATTTATTATTTTGTAGTTCAATTATGAAAGTTATTTTAGAATTGTTTCTTATGAATATGAGTAGATAATTTTCTTAATCTAGGGTTTTGGTGGAACCCGTTGGGGGATAAACTTATTGTGATATTAATATAGTTTTGATTGGTTGATTAATCTCTATTTGTTCAACTACGTTCTTGTTGTAGTTGATTGAAGGGCCCTCAATTAGTTGTTCCTATTTATTATGTATCTACTTGAGAGAGAGTGCATATTTAGGTAGTTGTTTGAACAACATCACTCCCGGAGTATAGACGAAAGTCATAACCGAGGGTTTAGAGGTTGGATTAGAAATAACGATACNGATAGAGTGTTCATGATTGATAGAGACAACTAATCAAACTATAAGAAGTATCCGAGAAGGAAGTTCACCAACGGGGGAAACCATAACCTTAGACCTTTATCATAATTGTTTACAACACATTGTTAGTAATTGTTAGTTATTATTATTGTCAGTAGAATTAGTAAAACATCACCAATTTATATTAAAAAGTCTTGAGAGAATTGATTGAGTAAAAGTTGCGTATTCTAAAGCCTTGATTGATACGTAAATTCCCTGTGGGATCGACTCTGGGCATAATACCCCGGATTATATTTGCAACGCCCGCTTAGTTTTTTATAAGACATAGTTGAGCGTGATCAGGATCTCTCGGAATACGTCCGTAGTCCCAATTAAAATATGCGATGCGAAATGAATGACAGATAAGGAAACCATTTAAGCAGCTCATCTAATCACAGGTAGGGAAAAACAATAAGCTAACTAAGCATGGCGCACAGAGTGTCAGATAGCCAATTAAATATTGAACAGGTAAGCATGCTTTTCTTATCTAAGTTAAACAATTTAACACATTAAAGCAATGTAATAAGAGAAAAATAATTTATAAATTTTCGGAGAAAATGATATTTTTGCAATAATGGCCCGTGTACGTACTCGTCACCCACGTACACGGCCCCCACACAACAATTAATGTCAAAACATACTAAGGGGAAGTCCCCAACATAGAGTTAGGCAAGGCACTTACCTCGACTGCTCAAATAAACTCGATACTGGGCTCTTGCCACGAGTACTCGACTCCAAATGGCCCAAATCTATTCAAATTAATTGCATAATGTAAATATAACTTTAATTAACTAATTTAACTAATCAATTCGAAGCTAAAACGCCAAATTGAAAAAATCGCCCCAAAAAGTCCCTCGGGCCCCCGCCTCGGAATCAAGTAAAAGTTACCAATTTAGAACACATATTCACTCACGAATACACTCGAACAAGAATCATCAAAATCCAATGTCAAAATCCCATTAAATTCTCGGATTTTCAATTGGGGAACTTTTCTCCCTTTTCAAACTTTTTCCCACAAATTCCTTAATTATATTGAATAACTTACTATAGATTGATGAAATACAAATGAAATAGGATTAGGAATCGTTACCTACTGATCTCCTCTTCAAAATCCTCACAAAATCGCCTATTCTCGAGCTAAAAATCGAATTTGGTATAATGAATTTCAAACCCTCGAAATTGCCTATTTTTGCACAGCGATGCTCGCACCTGCGCTCCTAGGACCACACCTATGGTCCCGCTTCTGCGGCCAGGACTCCGCATCTGCGGAATTTCATTAAACGGCCAGGTTCCGCACCTGCGCTCCTTTCTCCGCAGATGCAGTTCTGCTTCTGCGGTCCTTGAGCCGCATTTGCAAATGCTGCCTCTTGCCCAAAATTGCACATGCGACTTTTTCCTCGCATCTGTGGGGGCACATCTGTGGTCCAACATCTGCATGTGCGAAAACACCAGAAGCAGCCCACATCAGATTTGTCTAAGTCCAAATTCCCATCCGTTGAGCATCTGAAACACACTCGAGGCCCCCGGGACCTCAACCAAAACTACCAGCCAGTCCTATAACCTCATTCGAACTTAGTCGAGCCTTCAAACCACATCACATAACACCAAAAACACGAATTAAACATGAATTCAAGCCTAAGAACTTAGCATTTTTCCGAAATCCACAAACGATGCTGAAACGCGTCAAGCCTATTCCGAATGACCTCAAATTTGACACACATGTCACAAATGACACTACGAACCTGCAACCACTTCCAGAATTTCATTCCGAGCCCGATATCAAAATTTCACCTATTAGTCGAAATCGCCGAAAATCTAACTTTCGCCAATTCAAGCCTAAATCTACTACAGACCTCGACAACACATTCCGGATGCGCTCCTAATCCTAAAATCACTCAACGGAGCTAACGGAATTGACGAAAATCCATTCCGGACCCGTCTTCACGCATTTCTAACTACGGTCCGATTTCTGAGACTTAAACTCATAATTAAGGACTATGTGTCCCAAAACTCTCCAAATTTCATAATTAATCGTTCCGGCAAGTCGCAAAAATAAACGTGGGAAAAACAATTATTAGGGGTTCGGGGGTCAAACTCTCAAATCAACCAGCCGGATCATTACGGTAAGGAAGCTACTCTATCTCAATAATTTCATATCATATGTAATAAGGTCCGATTTTGGTGTAATTGCATGTAATGGACAGAGGTCACGTGGAACTATCACCCTCTGCTTTGGAATGATATGCATGTAAGGCACCACTTTACGACGTAATTGAAAAGAAAAGGTATAATCATAAGCAAAAAATATGAAATACAGTATCTTGAAATCTTGATACAATACTTGGAGTTTGATACTCCAAGGATAGACAACAGGATTGCAGAACAAACTATGAACAGTAAACACTTTTAATTTTAACTCTTTCAATGATTCCTTAATCATTTAATATATCATGGGGAAAGTTATTAGGCATTCTGATGTCAAAATCATACTATTTTGCTTGAGCAAAAATTGTCAGTAGGATCAGGGTTTATTATACGTGAAACTAACTTTACTTGTAGGCCTTTCGCAACAACATTTTTTGGCAACGACAAAGAAGTAAAAATTGCGCGGGACATCCTATTTGGTCGCCCACATTTAACTTATACCGTTTTTTAAAATTTTTTTAACTTATACCTACTTTTTAAATAACTTCAGCTCCCTTCGCTGAGCTGAAGTTCACCAGTTAAGCTGAAGTTCTCTAGAGCTGAAGTTTTGTCTTTGTAAACTGGGGAACTTCAGCCCCGTATGTTGAAGTTTTTGTCTTTATAACTGGAAAACTTCAGCCCCGTATGCTGAAGTTCCCCAGTTATAAAGACAAAACTTCAGCTCTCTAGTTGAAGTTCCCCAGTGTAACTGGGGGAACTTCAGCCCTGTATGCTGAAGTTTTTGTCTTTATACCTGGGGAACTTCAGCCCCGTATGTTGAAGTTTTTGTCTTTATAACTGGAAAACTTCAGCCCCGTATGCTGAAGTTCCCCAGTTATAAAGACAAAACTTCAGCTCTCTAGTTGAAGTTCCCCAGTGTAACTGGGGGAACTTCAGCCCTGTATGCTGAAGTTTTTGTCTTTATACCTGGGGAACTTCAGCCCCGTATGCTGAAGTTGTTGTATTTATAACTTGGGAACTTCAGCTCTAGAGCTGAAAATTGCAAGCTACTTCAGGCCCGTCTACTAGAATGCTGAAGTTTTGTGTGATTGCCTTTGCTACTTCAGCCCCGCATGCTGAAGTTGTTGTATTTATAACTTGGGAACTTCAGCTCTAGAGCTGAAAATTGCAAGCTACTTCAGGCCCGTCTACTAGAATGCTGAAGTTTTGTGTGATTGCCTTTGCTACTTCAGCCCCGCATGCTGAAGTTATGCGCAAAAACGGGTACGGATGCAATTTTTTTTACAAAGCAGGTATAAGTTAAAACGTGACACAAAAAGTGGGTACGGATGCAAAAGCCCCACAAAGAAGTCGTTGCATTCCTTGCAGCAAACACCTATGGAAAAAGTATATGCAACAACAACAAAAAATTGTTGCCAAAAGGTAACTTAGCGTAGCAATATATATCGTAGCCATAAGTTATTTTTTTGTTGGTAAAAGGTCAATGAAGTCGTGGATTATGAAGACATGTAGCAATAAAAATTATTGTTGCAACAACAATAGCTTTTCTGCCAACAATATCAATTGTTGCTAAGAAAAATTGGCGGTAAAGTTAATAATTTGTTATCAAGACTTTTAATAACTATTATTGTGGCAATAATACTTTTTTGCCAACAGATTCTTTAGTACTACTTTGACAACAATTTATGTGTTGTTACTAAATACACAATTCATATATTCTTTAAATTTTAACAAATACAAATAGAAATTATAATTATATAGATATAAATAAAGCGTCTATACTGAAAAGTGATGAAGTGGATATGCTGACTTTCAAAAACTAAATAATCCTAAAAGTATGTTTCTACTTACAAAACATGTAAAAGTATCGTATGTCTAAGATCCTTTAGTTCTATTCTAATAGTAACCCAAAAAATAAATCTTCTTCTAACAGCTTGTGCACTACATGAACGATGTGAGGATTGTTCATTTAGGCATGCTCATCCTAAAAAGAAAATAAATATAATTAGATTTTGTTAAAAAGAAGCAATAAAGTACAAAAGTGCAAAATGAAACTAGTGGAAGCTTATTAAACTGTTACAACTTACAACAACAATAACATACCCAATATAATTCTGCATTAGCAGGGTCTGGGGAGGGAAGTGTGTACACAGACTACCCCTATCATGTGAAGATAGAGAGATTATTTCACATAAACTCTCGGCCCAGGACAACATAAGCATCAATTAACAAAAAAAAAGACAAGAAGGGACAACACTTAAAAGCCAGGTAAAAGAAGCACAAAAACTATCAATATGGTAAGGTGGCCAAAGTGGCTGTAAGAGGAACCATCAACCTAAAAAGAGCTTGTGGAAACACAACATCAACCTCAAAAGCACTCGCAGAAACATGGTTCGAAATATAAGATCACTAATGCACGACTAGGAGAATGAAACAATCACCCACAATATGGATTATGTGCAAAGGTAAAGTGTATCATGCCTGAAAGCGCTCCTGATTTAATGCTTATTTCAAACTATTTGGTATGGTTATCCTTTTTCTCCACAGCCAGGCAATATATGTGTGTGATAATGACTAACATGAAAAAAAAAGTGATGCTATGCTATCTCGTTTATTCTTAAGTATTTTAATAAAATTGTTCTTAGGATCAAAAGCAAGTAATTGAAACTTTCACGCCTTAAACAAACTAAATACCTCCGAAACTTTGAATATGGGATACTAGTGCCATCATGGCCTGTTTTAATATTTTTTGATCACGAGCTTTCATGACTTCTCGTTTTTTTCGCTCCTCCTCAAGTTGATTTTCCACTTCTATTAGCTCTATTGTTTATGGCGTTCTTCTTCCACCTCTTTCTGTTGTGCTTGCAGTTGCTCTTGAGTTACATGCATAGATCTTCTACGAGATGGCTTGACTCCCGATCCTTTACCGCGACAATATCCTGACTTTTTTCCAACAACCTCTTCCACTTCTTGAATTTGTTCAGCCACAATTTCTGTCAGCTTATCCTACAAAATATTTTACAAGCTTAAACTTGTAATATTTGTTTCAGTCAACTCATATTCTAGGATAAATATAAGAGCTCCGTATATACATTAAATTCAGCAGAGGCATCATTAACCCCAATGTTATGACTTCATGTGAGTCATTTCCCAAAGTTTTTGAAGATTTGGCAGTTCTTGAATCTCTCTAGCAAAAAAAAATTATATTATGTTATTAAAGAAAAATTATCAAAATTAGTCAAAACAAAGATATATCTTACTGCATCATAAGATACTACTTGGAAGGACTTTCTGCCACAAATATGGTTCATTTCTTTTTTTTTTCCTTATTAGTTTTATTTCGTGCACTCATTTGCTGCATGAATATGTTATAATTTAAATAAGAAAGTACAAGAAGAAACTAAGCAATATTATAAAGTTAAAATCCATTTAATCTTGATATACTCCTAATTACCTTAAAAGCATCAGAACTAAAATAGTCCACTAAGAAATTCCATTCAACTTCATTAACCTCTGCAGGCATGTTATGCAAGCTTTACTCCTTCGTAGCAAATTTTTTGAAATGATCGTGGAGCCTACTACGATGATGTCGGTATAAATTATTAGTTGTTTGAAGGATAGTATCTCGATTGTATTGTGTGTCTGGAAGTTGAAAGGTGTCATGCACTCAAACAAAAAAAAACCTTCAGTGAGCTTACATAGAATAGAACTTTCATTGTCTGTTTCAGGTCAACATATCTAAAGTTGATTTACCACAGATAAATTATCAGTATACTTTATTTGTATACTTACATCCTTGTTCAAGTTCAACAGTAATCTGGTATTCAGAATTTGCTTGTGTATTATCTTAGCTACCTTAACAAATAAGTAGGAGTTGAATTAATCAAATGAGACGTTACAAAAAAACAGAAGTTTATAAATAAGAATTTGATAAGCTGATCAAGAAAGAGACAATTTTTTTAGAATTGAACAGGTGATCGAGAAGAAACAAAGTGAATTACCAGCATATGAGCAACAATTCTATCTTTTGCTAGATTAGAGACTTCCTTCCATTTCTTGACATCTTGCCTAGCATGCTGGAATTATATTATCGAACATTAGTCGAATATAGAAGTGAAGGCAGCAAAATGATAAGAAAAAGACAAAATATGTTCAGAAGTAATGAGAAACAAATAAAGTTACAAAGCAAAAATCACAAAAATTAAAAAATAAAAGTAGTAGAAAGTAGAAATTAACCATTTTGGCATGGTGATGGATAAACAGAAGTCATGTGAAGAAAGCGATTGAAATAAGTTAAGTAGTTTTGAACACTAGTTGAAGATCACAACCAATCATCATCCTCGTGTTCATTATATTCTTCCTCGGAAAGATATTCTTCCTCAGAAAGTTATTCCCCATTTTCATGATCATAGTCTTCCCCAACTTCTAAATCTACTTCTTCCTCATTATTAATAGAAGGTGCTTAAGCACTCACTCCATCAATATCTTATCTTTGTATTATTGTGACATCATTGTTCGATTCTGCTTGAAGGCTTGCTTCTTCCCTTTCAACCAAGTCAATTAATTGATATGGCTCCGCTTCATCTTCTTGTTAAGGAATATCATACAAATTTTGTGGTCTTACTCTTACCACAACATGCCATTTTTCACTTTGACCATATTTAACATAATACACAAATTGGGCCTGTGAGCCTAAAATGTATGGATCATTTGTGTAGCGGAATTGTGTCATATCTACACGTATGAATCCATATTCATCCCTTTCGTAGCCTCTACTTTGACTTTGACCCTGGGGAGGAACTTCAAACCAGTCACACTTGAATATATGGCTGAATAACCCATATATTGGATCTCTATAATCTCTCTTATCTTTCCATAATTAATCAACATTTTCTGTATGCTCATCACTGTTTACAACTACACTACTATTTCGGGTTTTCAAATATAACTCAGATTCCATTGTTCGAAACCTAAAGTCATTTAAGATATATCTTTTATGGCAATAAACACGATTATTTGGAAGTCTTGCCAAAGCTAACAATTCATCGGTAACTCGACCATCGCCATTCTCTTTTAACTGGACCACCTATAATATTTTGTGTGCAAAGTCAAAAACTTTAATACTTTTTATGAAAGTAAAATTAAAAAATAATCCTTAGTAGAGATAAAATAGTCTCAAATGATATAGTTTACCTTTTCTTCAAACCATAAAGGAAATTCTTCTTTGTGCCTCTTGGCTACATTTCTATTATTTTCCTTTGCCAATATTTCTAGATGTTCTCTCTATGGATCAGAAGATTTAGAAAAAAAATAAGAAATATTACATCATATTCGTTAAAGTAATTCATAAAAAGAAAAGGATGTAACTAAATGAAAAGTTATCTTACTCAATCCAAGGTCTAACCTCCTCACAATTTTGGAGGATATAGAAACGAGCTTGGTTGATTTCAAAATTACTCAAGCTTTTCAAATCACTCCCTGCTAATGACTTACCATGACAGTTAAAGCCATTGGGATTTATGTTGGAATAACCAAAATTTCTATACAGACGATTTTGTTTTGTCTCCATAACAGTCAAATATTTAGAAGAAAATACCATGCACTCCTCCGCAAGATAGCCCTCAGCAATTGATCCTTCAGGGTGAGCTTGGTTGCATACATAACCTTTTAACGTGCGCAAATATCTATTAAGTAAAGACAAATTAGTTTTGTAACAAATTTCTTCTAAAAGAATAATTCAAATAAGTAAAAATCTAACCTTTCAATGTAGTACATCCATCGATATTGAACAAGAACACCTACTTTTGCCTCATTTTCCAAATGAATTGTCAAACGAATCATAACACCAAAGAACATTGGTAGGAACACACGTTCTAATTTATAAATTGTCATCCGTATACTTTTATCTAGTTTCTCTAGCCTTTCCACATGCAACTCTTTAGCGCACAAATCACTGAAGAAAAATGACAATTCAATTAAGGGGTCATATGCATCCTTTGGAAAAATTCCTTTGATGATAAGTGGAACAATACGCCGAAAAGGACATGGTGGTCATGACTTTTAAGTCCAAATATTCTAGCTTCATTAAAATTGACACAACAGCCAATGTTAGAAGCATAAGCATAGAAAACTTGACTTCTTTGACAAGCTGACAAAATTGAATCTTCTCAGTTTTAAACATTGTATAGCTTGTTGGAGGTAGTTTGTACTTATCCCCACTTTTTATTGGATGAAGGGCCTTTTTGATTTTCATCTATTGTATGTCCAATCAAGATTTCAATGAGTCCTTTGTTTTCCCTTCGATATCCAATAGAGTTCCTATCACACTTTCACTAATGTTCTTCTCAATATGCATCACATCCAAACTATGTCTCAACAATAAAGTCCTCCAATATGGGAGTTCAAAGAATATACTTTTCTTCTTTCAGTTGTCACATCTTTCAGCATTTCCTTTTCTTTTTCTTGTGTTGCCACCAACTAACCCTTGTGAAGATGTATTAAGTTGTGCAAGAACATTGTGCAAGAACATCATCTCCACCCAAAGCTTGTGGTGCAAGTCTTTCTTCTTTTGTATTATCAAAAGAACTTTTATTCCGGCGATAAGGATGATTTATCTCCAAGAACCTTCGATGGCCCATATAGCAATGTTTTCGACCATATTTCAAGTATATGGAACAAGCATGTACATGAAAAACTGGACAAGCTAATTTACCTTTGGTGCTCCAACCAGATAACATACCATAAGCTAGAAAGTCATTAATCGTCCACAACAAAGCAGCACTCAAGTGAAAATTTTGTTTCTTAAAAGCATCATAAGTCTCAATTCCACTCTCCCATAAGGTTTTTAAATCATCAATCAAGGGTTGGAGGTATACGTCAATAGTTGTACCAGGACTTTTTGGTCCAGGAATAAGTAAGAATAACAAAATATTAGATTGTTTCATGCATATCCACGAGGGGAGATTATATGGAATTAAAACTATTGGCCACATGTTATAGGCATTACTCATCGAACCAAAAGGATTAAAACCATCTTAAGCAAGCCCAAATCTTACACTACGTGGATCTGAAGCAAAACTTAAATGTTTTTCATCAAAATTCATGCCAATGAGTCGGCTGGAAGCCTTAATACTACATCATCAACTCTCTTATTTTTATGCCATGTCATATCTTCCGCGTTTTGTTTTGTCATAAATAATCGTTTTAATCTTGGTATCAAAAGAAAGTATCTAAGAATCTGTTAAGATCCGAATTTCCACTGTTGGGATCGTGATGATGCCTAACGATGTACTTGTTAAGCAAGCCAACATTAGAGGGTTACGACATTAAAATAATTAAAAATATATACGAAGTTCTACTACCATTCAACATATGTTACAAAAATAACAAACAAAATGTTATAATGATACTGGAAAAATAATACTACTGCCTAACTACCCAAGGTTTGGAGTCACAATTCACGAAATACTAAGAATTTACTACTAGTATTTGGTTGAAAGAAAATGTATAATTGTTTATGAACTAAATAAAATAGTAAATGCATAATAAGGAAGAGACTCCAGGAATCTGCAAACGTCGGTAGATCTACCTTGGGTCTCCGTGCAAAAAGTCAGCTACAACTCGGACTCATCTAGGACCTAAATCTGGATCTGCACAAAAAGTGCATAGTGTAGTATCAGTACAACCGACCCCATGTACTGGTAAGTGTCGAGCTTAACCTCGGCGAAGTAGGGACGAGGCTAGGACAGGACACCACATGAAACCTGAACATGTATAATCATGTTATTGGAAACAACATCAAATAAAGAAATAAAACAACAAATAATGGGAAGGGGACATGAAGGGGGGAATTTCAACGTAAGGAGTGAGAAAAACGAGAAGACAAAAGTAAACAGTTATCAACAAACAAATTAAGCAACTAAAGTAGAAGGAAATCTGCACGACACCACCCTTCGTGCTTTTACTCTCAACCTCACCAAGAAATAAATAGAATGCACGGCATCACCCTTCGTCCTTTTACTCTCATCCTCACCATATAATAAATAAGAATGCACGACATCACCCTTCGTGCTTTACACTCTTCCTCACAATATAAATAAATTATGCACGACATCACCCTTCGTATTTTTACTCTCAACCTCACAATATAAATAAATTATGCACGACATCACCCTTCGTGCTTTACACTTTTCCTCACCATTCACATAATCAATAACAACGGATAAAAAGAAGTTTCACAAAGAAATCAATATTTCATCAATAATTACCTTCACAATTTAACATCTCAACCTCGAATCAACATTCACAATGTTATCCATCTCGGTGGAACCGGATATAGTTCTCCCAACATTTCAGTAGCACCAATAAGCATAAGTAATAGGCTTTAAGACAACAAGAATAACAAGAATAGACTTTCATTTGCATGTCATGACTCGACCATAACGTATAGGTACTCGTCACCTCACCTATACATCATATTCAACAACAAAACACGTAGCAAGTAATCACACAATATCTATTCCCTCAAGCTAAGGTTAGACACAACACTTACCTCGATTTTGCAGGCCACTCACTGCTCAAGTACAACTTTCCCTTTAGAATTCACCTCCAACCCACTCGTATCTAATCATGATTAGTTTAATATCACTAATTATTGGTAAAGGAATCAACTTTAATGCGTAATTATAGTTTTCCTATGTTTTCCCAACAAAAGTCAAAAATCGACCCCGGGTCTGCTTGGTTCAAACTCGAGGTTCGGACCAAAATCCATTTACCCATTCTCCCCCGAGCCCGGATATACAATTGGTATTGGAATCCGACCTCAATTCGAGGTCTAAATCACCAAATTTCAAAATTCCTAAGTTCTACCCAAAAATCCCTAACTATACCATGAAAATCCTAGATTCTAGGTTGAGACCTTGTTAAAAGATGTAAAAGATTGAAAGAAAATAGTTAGGAATCACTTACCTATGCTTTGGGGAAGATTTGGTCTTTCAAAAAATCGCCTCTTGAGGTTTAGGTTTTGAAAAATTGAAGAATGAATGAAAAATCTCGTCTAAGTCCCTTTTACCTAGTTGCGGATGTCGCATTTAAGACTTGAGCTTTGCAATTGCGAAGCTCGCAAATGCGAGGTCCTTCACTTCCCTGCTGACTTCGCAAATGCGAAAGGATATGTCATATTTGCGACACTTGGGCAATCGCAATTGCGAATGAAAGTTCGCATTTGCGAACATAGCTTTCCCCAGACCCCCTTCGCAATTGCGAAGAAAATCTCGCAATTGCGAGAAAATGTTGGCCCACGCTTCTTCGCAATTGCCAAGCATGCATGGATTGCATTTGCGAAGCCCGATCCCGCAATTGCGAAATCAAAGGCCTGCAACAGGCACTAGACAAAAATGATTACTAGAGATTGGGCTAAAAGCCCGGGAAAAGTAATTAAAGGTGAAACGTTTTGGCGCGTTTAATTTTGGCGGAACATTCAAAAATTTTAGGCCACAACAACCCACGCATCTCATTGCAATTTCATGTGTATTGACAACAAAAAGACCTTTATTGTTGCCAATTCTCTTAATAATTTAACTTTATTATGTTAAAAATTCTATTTTATTGTAACAATTAAAATTAGTTGTTGGCATTTATTAAAATTTGACAACAACACTATAGTTGTTGCTTGAACTTTGTTGTCATCTTTAAAATTTAAATTTTATTATCTAAATCATAAAATGGCAACAAAATTAACATGTTTGCCAACAAGATAATTTTGTTGCCCAAAGATCTATGATATAGCAACAATTTTATTAAGTTGTTGCCATTTATTTATTTTAGCCAACAATATTTCAGTTGTCGCAAAAACATTGTTGTAAATTCCTTACTTTTTTGTAGTGCATCTTGTGTGGAAAGAAAGTTCTTAAAGAGGCATGCCGAGACGCAAATATCTCATTTTTTGCCAATATATAGTCATATCTCACAAAAGTAATGCAATTTAATATTTAATTTTAATATTAAAATACGCAAAACACCAATACCACATATCTTTTTTCTTTTTGGGGTTGAGAGTAGGATATCAGTGACATCGGTTTTTATTTTTCTTTAAAAAGCAATAATTATGTTTTATTTTCAATTTAACTCGAATTACTATTACCACATGAAACACAATAGTAATAAGTTCTACTTCTAATTAAATTAAATTAAAGAATCTTTTTCATGAATTTGCTTTTTATAGTCTAATACATAACTAATATAAGATTGGTTGATTAATTAATAACACTAGCTGGAGGTTTTCCTAAATTACGTATATGACATCTCTATACAAATGTAAAAGACTTTTACCATACTCTTGAAACTAATATAGCTGAAAAGAATTAAAAACCATATTAGTATAATATTAATGGAGCCATTTCTTTGTTAGCGAAAAAACCTTGCTCAGCTCAAATCGAGCAATAGGCATGTGCAATGGTATTAAAATAACTTAAACGAATAATAACAAACATTAAATAGTTAATGCAAAGCTAATCTCTTAAACAAATAATAACAAAGATTAAATAATTAAATCAAAGCCAATGCTTGGTTTTTGATGCTGAAGCAATGCAAACAATTTAGATGGCAACGTTGAATGAACCTTCTTATTCATAACTCATAAGCATTATTGAGACGAGAAGCACCCTGCTTCGCCAACACATCGGCGACTAGGTTAGCCTCGTGATAATAGTAACACTAAATATAGTTATTCACATGTGATGTTTACACTAAATTATACATGACCGTTTACCCTGAAATTTGATAATAATTAAATTTATATTGTGATTTTAAGGATATGTGATTTTACCAAATACCAATTGATAAATGTGAAAGTAAAAGACAAAATTGAACTGAAAATAAATCAAACCAGTAAGCGAACAGAGCTTCAACCTCGAGTTAAGGTACCCTCAAACTGATAAACACAATAAAGATGGAATAAATTGATGAATAAGAACACAGAGTAAGAAATGAAGAGCTATATTGCTTTTGTTTAAGTGAATAATGATCATTACAAATGATTAGAACTTGTCTTTATATAGTAGATGAATCCTAATTAAGGTATATCTCTAATTACAGAAGGAAATTGTATAATCAGCCAATTAACCGCTTCTGATTTGATCAGTTCTGAGCTTCATGCCACGATCTTCTACCAATCACGGATATCTCGCTCTTTCGTTACTGAGCTATCCCTGATGTTACTCAGAGTCTATCTCCCTTGGCTTCGATTGATATGGACCTCGATCTCGAAGGAGGCTTCGATCTCGAACTCACTGCCTCAGCTCTTCGATACAATGTCCCATTCTCGATTAAATAGTAAAATCGGGTGGCCCCGATTTCTACCGATACAATGACCTTTCAGGAATTAAGTAATATGGCGTCTTGGGCGAAGCTACAAGTTGGCCGCACATCATCAGAAAAATTACACTGCGTATATAAGTAAAATATTAAATTTTAGAGGTATATAACATACATTGAACACTTTTACTCGAAGATATTTTTTGCACTCCTTCAAGTTTAAACTCTCTCGAGCAAATTCCAGGTTTCGCCACTGTATAATATGAGAAAAATATACTTAAGGTGCATGATTAAGTACTATTTGTCTATTTACTATGTACACCAACTTATCATGCATTTATTAATTTGACGTAAACATCGAGTAAGTTTTTTTAACAGTATGAACTTTCAAGTCTAGTTGAGTATGTCCAACATTTTTGGTGGCACCAAAAGTTTACCCTCTATACTGTGTGTGTTAAGATCCACGACTCAAAGACTATTATCAGTTAACAAATAAGTGTGAGACCAACCAGAGAGAAATATTCATTGTAAGACGAATAAAACTAGCATTTGGTCGAGCAAAGAAATTACTTTGAGTAAAACAAAGATGGATGCTCGTAGTGAAATTCGGCCTAAAACTATGAGTAAAATTGAAATTAAGTGCAAATTTGAGACACCTAATTTTTGGATGTGAACCTTATATGTGCCTTAAATTAGCAAAATATATTTTTCATCAAGCTTATAATTCACTTCAAATAATCTCACCATTGTTGAGTATTTTATTTATTTATTTTTTAAACTTTTATAGGCGGGCGGCAAGCCTGGCGTAATGTAAGGCTAAGGCAGTGCGTGAAGACCTAGATAACAAGCTACACTGTGACATAAGGGGTCAAAGTAATCAATTTTCGATATAAATTCACGATATAAACTTCTCAAGTTTTTAAAATAAAATTTATATATTTAAAAAAAAAAAAAAGTCTATAAGTCATAATAGTTTATAATTTTTTTAAAAGTAATTGCAAAAACTAAGTTTGTCCCATTGAAAAATGGCGATATCATTTGACCACATGTCTTTTTCGTACAGCTAGTTGAGGATAAAATAAGGGTGTCAAACGGGCCGGGTTGACCCGTTTTCGGACCGGCTCAGACCGGTTGAAACCGGAACCGGACCGGCCCGGTACGAAGAGGGCCGGGTGGGCTGGGTAGGAGGGGTAGAAGGGGTTGGTCCGTTTATAATTTTTCTACTGATTACCCGGACCGGTCCAACCCGGTCAAAATGAACAATGCACTTACCGGTTAAACCGGCCCGGACCGGCCCGGTTTTAACGGCTACATTTTAAAAAAAAAATATTATTAGACGTATTATACATTTATGCTTAATGTTTTAGTTTGTTATTTTAATATTATTAGACGTATAAATGCAAGTTTGAACTTTAATTTGAAGTATTAAATGTAAACTTTAATTTGCAAGTTTGAAGTTTTGAACTTGCAAATTATAAGTAAATTCTTAATGATATATTCAAATATAAGAATTTTAAAGTCTTTGCATCCTTTATTCAAACACTATTTTTATAAGTTTATTTTTTTGTTTATATTTTTAAGATAGTTATAACAAATACAAAAAAATTTAAAAAATAATAATTTACTGTTAATCCGGCCCGGCCCGACCCAGTTTACCCGTAACCCTTACGGTTTAATTTTTACCCAGATGAACTCGAACCCGTTAAACCCGTTAAGCATCAACCCGTAACCGGCCTGGTTCGTAACCCGTGCAGTTCACATTTTCCCCTATCCAGCCCGGCCCGGCCCACCCTAACACCTCTAGGATAAAACCTGTTTTTTCAGAAAAATTATTCCTTATGAATATGCGGAGGGTAGTTACGGAACTTCACATTCCTTGCCGCCCCTTTCCCTTCTCATTTCCCGCCAAAATATTGCAAAAAACATTTTAGAGAGAGACAGTGTGTGTGTGTGTGAAAATTCGGAGAATCAAATGGATATGGAGATTCCAGATGCAGCAGAGCTCGAATGGCTTGAAGCCAACACCTCTTACCCTGACGACGACGTCGAAGATGACCTCGATTTCGAAGATGATTTTCCTCAACAACCTCCGTCCCCACCTTCAGAACCCGGAGCCGAGCCAATTCCATCCCAACCCGACCCGAAACCAACTCTCCCACTTCCGCCAGTACCCTCACTACCAAAACCCCAATTTCAGATCAGTGGTAAGAAAAGGTTCCTGTCCGATGATATAAATGAAGTAGTCATAACAGAGGAGAAGAGGAGTAGAGTTGAGAGATTGGAGGATAATGAGGATGTGGATTGGCTTAGGTATTCGCCTCCGGAGCAACGTGCGGAGGAGGAACCAGTGGTGCTGGTGGAACAGGAAGAGAAGATTTTGGCGAAGTACGCGTTGGAGATTGACGGGGATTGTGTACCGGTGACCGGTTTGGACGGTGAGAGGGTTTATGCTAAGATATGTAGAGTTGAAAATGAAAGGGTTAAGAAATTGGAGGTTAAGACCCGTGATTCTATTGGTGAGCAAGTTCATTTCTTTTGTTATCAATACTGCCTTTTTTAAATATCAAAAACTTAACGTGTGATAACAAGTTAGTTACCATTTGTACCAGATTAACAATAATGATTATCAAAGAGGTTCTCATGTAATTACCTAACAAGCGACCTGATTGTGTAAATAGTGCATGGAATTTGAACTCTATCCGCACTTACCATGTCATGCCCACATGCTAAGTTAATTTTTCCTATTTTTTCCTAGTTAGAATGGATTGGATGCACTTATCCAATCGATAATTTAGTATGATTGACTAGTTATTCACTTTGCTCTTTTGTCTCCTTTTCACTGGGAAATAAGCTAAATAATGGATTCGATATCCTGGTGTCTTGGTATTAGTAGACTGTTTAAAGATGCATGAATTTTTGGGTTAAAGTTTCTGCTGTAGGGTTGTTGAGGGAGTAGGCAAAGAGAGTTGCCAACGCAAAAAGGAAGTGTGGATAAGTGAATTTCGATTATGGTCAGAATTTTTAAAAAATAAAGGGAATTTAAATGCAAGCTGATGAATTTTCCGTCACGACCTTTTTGTTTGAACTCTTTTGCCCATTCCTTCTGTGTTTTCTTAGTGTAATTGGATGATTGTCAAGTAAAGGGGGATGCTGTATGTTTCATTTACTCAGTTATGAAATGTTACATTTGCGTAGTGCTGTTTTTGCATATGACCATATAAACTTTCTTTTTTAAGTGTCCGTTGTAATAGTCTATGGTAATCATGAGACCTTTGGTCATAGCGGATTAAGGATAATCCATATGTTATGAATCATCATTTATGTACAGAGGCAGGGACACGATGATATGGGAGAGATGCAGACCGGAGAGAGAGAGATAGGCAGCAGAGGGGTAAACGATTTCTAACCACCTATATAGATGATCTTAAATTGCATTGCCTGAAACAAAATAGCCGTCCTCTTAAATATCAGGCATAAAGGAAATTCTCATACGATCTGGTTTTGGAGTTAATCGAGCATTCTGCTACCTACTCTAAAAGCTTATTAATGTGAAAGTACTTCCAAATCATCTTTGTGCTGTACATAATAAGCCATCCTCTACATTTTGTTAACAAGCTCTGTGCTGTCTTTCCATCTTTGTTACTGAAATCTCCAAATTTTTGGCTGAATGTCTAAGCAAGTGCTGATGTTCTACAGGTCTTATTCAGGAACCTGTCAGGGTCCTAATGCAAAGAGTGGAACACGACCAATTCACAAAGGTGCAGTTTCTATTAGACCAGCCATGCCCACTGTCATTCAATCAATCAATCTATCAACTGTGCTCAAATCAGTCTCCACTATAAAGCTAAATTTACTCTGAATGATCTTTTCAAATTGAAACAGAAGAAAGATTGAAATTCTCTATGATATTTACAGATTCTTCTGAAGTCCATGATTAGAACACAATTCAACGCATACGTATCACTGAAATAAATAATAACAAGTAGTTCTATGAAATGGAAATGAAACACGATCAGTTCACTAGAGTTGAGTTTCTGTATAAGGTTTCCCGATTCTCTGAAAATGTCACAAAAGTTTTGAAACGTGTTGCACATTAAAATGGCGGAAAACAGGAAAAGAATTCTCAACTATAAACTACTATTAAGAAGATGAAAGGAGGTATTTTCCCTATCCTGTCAATTATAGTTCTTTCTGAAAGTCCTGCATCATTTTCCTTCTTCTTTTGGTTCTCCATGGATTTTTCCCTGTTATTTTATTGTGCCCATACGAATTTGAGGGTTAGTGCACTGAATATGCTAATAGTATTTCCTCATTTTGTATCACTGCTTTTGAAGAAGGAGGGATAATATCTTTGTCCGTTCACTGGTTGTCTATGCCTTCCCCCTTAGTTCCTTTGGATGGATTGGAGATTTTTCAAATGAAGCATTAACCTCGCAGCTAAAGTTTCTGACAATTTTTCTGTGTTTTTTATGTGTAAGATTTGTTCCTCCTTGAAAACTTTCCTCCTTTGTCTTAAAGGCCCTGGAAGCTAGTTCTGAAGATCTAAACGAAGCAAATCTCCCAATAGGAACTGTGGTGAATGAGCAACTTTGGGTGGATAAATATGCTCCTAGTTCATTTACAGAGCTTCTCAGTGATGAGCAAACAAATCGTCAGGTACTGCATATTCATTTATTCTTATAATGGGTTCTACTTAGTATTTGCATTTAAAAAATTGAAGTGTTTTCACCTATCATTTTTTAGGTGTTTCCTTATAGATATTCAGCTTTGGGTTTTGACTTTTCTGGTCACTCTTTTGTAGGTACTAATGTGGTTGAAGCAATGGGATTCCTGTGTTTTTGGGGTTGAAATTAAAAGTACTACAGATGATGTCTTGTCTTCTCTGAAACGACATTCGTCGGTAATACAACATCCAAGACGTTCTTCTAGGAGTTCTTTTGGAAATACCAGAGAATCCAGAATAGACAATGAGAGAGCTCATAATGATTTGCATCCAGAGAATAGTGATTCGAATGGAATTAAGGACCTTTGGGACAAGAAGCACAGACAAAGCGGTCCTCCAGAACAAAAGGTCAGTCAAACTGGCTCTTTTCCACTTTGTTCCATTGGTGACTCGGACCCCCAAGGGCCCCAACCTTATGGTTGGAGTTGCATGGCCCTTACTACTAGGTTATCCCTCCCTTGTCAATCTTATAGTTTGTTTGAAATGATCCTCAGCTGGTGTGCTTTGTTGCTTGCTTTGATCTGATTTCTTTTTAAATATAAGCATATGATGGAAGAGTAGATACTGATCTTCTCTTCTTTTTCATGTTCCACAATATTATTGTAGGAACTGTTTATCTGTCTCCTTTTGAAATATTCATCTTCTCAAATATTAGTAACTTTATGATGCAGCCAACAAGCGATGAGACCAAGTATGGTAAAACCCCTAAGCTATAAGACAACAATGAAACCAAGGATGGATAAAACCACTAAGCCATAAGATAAGCAATGAGTTGACACCACAATTCCACACCTAGAAACTGTTCCTGCCATTTATTGAACTGCTGGCTTCTTCCTCTTTTTTGATGAGACTTTTCTTAATATTGGGAGTATGGATCAATATATGGATTTCTTAGATTTGTTAGGAGAGAGGATGTAGTTGCTTATGTGATGTAGTGCAGTATGTTCTGTTCTTTCTGGAGTCCTGTACTTTATTTTGTACCATCTTGGTACCTTTATGAATAATAACTTTATTGATTCAAACAAAAAAGAGAAACTTTACTACTAGGTGATACTTTCCTTTTATTATTGTTAAAGTGCCTGGGGAGTGGGGGAAAGGGGTCTGCCATTGCTTCTGCACTTAGTGATTGGTGATCATCTCTCTTTACTTAGCAGTCTCTCATATGTCATTTTCTTGAGTTTTGACAGCTGTTTCCTATCATCTTGCCTCTGCTCTAGTTTTTGAGGTAGGTGATCCAACAATTTGTGATCAAATCAAGCTCGGCTAATCTGAAGTCATCTCTGCCTAATCATCTGAAACATTCCTATTTTTGATTCACCAACTGTTCATTTCTTTTCACCATGTGTTTGGTTGTGTTTCTCAACAGGGTCCAAGGTTTAAAGCTCCCTTGATGAGTTTGAATGATTAACTGAACATAGGGCATTTAAGAAACAAGAAAAAAGGGAGGGGGCCTTTAGTGGACTTGGTTTTCCCAATGAATCGCCCTATTCTTTGTAATAAGCTAGTCCTATTTAAAGGACCGTACTAATTAAAAAGTGGGCAAGCAGATTTATCAAAGAATTGCATAGATCTGGAGCTCTCTCTTTCTCAACGAGGTCCAAGGTTTCAAGCTCCCTCAATGAGCTTGAGTGATTAATAAGAAATAGGGCATTTAAGAAACAAGAACAAAGGGAAGGAGACATTATTCACTTGGATTTCCCAGTCGATCGCCCTATGACGCGATCTGTTCCTTGTTCTCTCAACATCATGTTAAGGATAAAATGGAAATATTAATGCTAAAAAGTTATCAAATATAAAAAAATGTCATTCTTTTTTACAACATACTGAAAAAAGAAAGTGTGCCATGTAAATGGAACATAGAGAGTATTTATTTATGTGCTGTAGATAAGTGGATATTATCATTGTAGCAGGTTGGTGTTTCAAGCTAAGTTTAAAGTGGTCTCTGGAAGGTTGTCTAGGAGGACCATAGAAAATCGCTGATTCACATATGGCTTTATAAGCTGATTTGTTGAGAAGGTAGACAAGGACGCTTGAAAGCCTTGAATAGCCGTCCTCTACTTCTCAATGCAGTCCTAGATTAGTGGTCCAGATGCCAGACGATCTCTCATTATGCACTTTCATGTTTTGCATCTTTGGTCATATTCCTATTATTGGAAGTTAGCCACTATTCTCTCCAATCCTGTATAATACATATTGCATATATGGAAATAATGTAAGTTTTATACTTATCGCCTGCTAGTTCTCTGTTTATTAGTTCCTTATTTCTTTCTCATTTTTCTAAATTGTGAGAAACCAATTGCTTGCAGATACTTTTGCTTTGCGGTCCTCCTGGGCTTGGGAAAACAACACTTGCACATGTTGCTGCTCAGCATTGTGGATATCGAGTGGTTGAGGTCTTGTAACTCACTCATTTCAAACAGTCCCGTATAGTTGTTCATTTAAACTTTGACTCCTTTTGATCTTATTATTGTAATAATAAAAGAGATCTGGTGAGAGATTGTAGCACATTGCAAATGACATTGATGAATTAATTTGTTACCATGAAGGATCTGAAAAGGTCATTTAATTTTATTCTACTCTTTAGTATGTGCTAGAATAACAAGTTTACTTGACTCCAGACCTAAATTCTACATATGCTACAACCCTGGGTGCTAGTGGTTTATGTCTCTTATTTTGGATAAGAACTTTCCCGGGAATTATATTTTCTTTAAATCAGTTCAGATGAAAGAAAACATGTGCAATTCAACTTGACCTACATACTAGCAGCCCGTACCCAGCAGATGCCCTTTGCTATGCTTGCATTCTAGTGTGTGCTTGGCTATTCTCAAGTTTCGTTGATATGTTGATGACTAAACTTGATTTCCCTGCTGAATATGAGCTACATAAACTCAAAATGCCTTCATACCCACCTCCAACCTTACATATCCTCCGAATCAATTTAATCTGAAGTAACAGATGTCTGTTTATCTGTTGATTGAAATGCTTCCTTTGCAGATTAATGCAAGTGATGATCGATCATCCTCCAGCATTGAAGCTAAAATACATGATGTTGTTCAAATGAACTCTGTAAATGCTGATTCAAAGCCCAAATGTTTGGTCAGTTTATTTGTGGTTTTTGGTTTTAAATTTTCCTCTGATGATTCAAAGCCCAAATTTTTGTCAATGTAGTTTCAATTTTTTCATTTCTTTCTCAGCTGAATCTACGTTTTTATTTCTTAATCATGATTCATGTTTTGCTGTCTAGGTTATTGATGAAATAGATGGGGCTCTTAATGATGGAAAGGGAGCTGTAGAGGTCATACTAAAATTGGTAATTTTCGTGTTTGCTTTTGATTTGTTTCACACTGGTAATTTTAGTTATCCCGGTATGACTGCTAATAACTTATAGCTGTAGGAAAACCTTGCGTGAATTTTTTGTATTGAGCTACAGTAATACGACTGGCTCCGGAAGAGTCATTTCGGCCATTTTCAGCACCACGTACCCCTCTTGCTTGTATCATATTCAAAACTTTAGACGTATAAAGAAATTAAGATTTGTGAAGAACTTCAATTGAACATACATAGATTGATTTAAGGTCGTTTGAACCTACTGCTAATTAATTTTCAATGAGTATATATTTTGCTATTTATTTTACAGCTTGAATGATACAGATATGTTCGACTTACTCTTTTCTGGAGAAGGGTATGTTCAAGTTTTATAAATCAGCTAATAACTCATTGATCCTTTCCTTTTCCCTTTTATTTGCCGCGGGGGGGGGGGGGGGGGGGGGGGGGTGTGAATTTTCAAAGATAAACTAATTCATTGAAATGTAAGATTTCTAGTCCTAGCTTTATTAGCTAATGCAGATTATGACTCGAAATCATTAAAGACCTATGGAAAAACGTGCACTAGGTAACAATCTGAAGTGAATTTCAACACGTTTGAGTCGACCTGTACCTTTTCCTTGACAGTATGTATGTTTCTGGGGCAGCCCGGTGCACAAAAGCATCCCCCGTTCACGCAGGGTCCGGGGAAGGGCCGCACCCCAAAGGGTGTGATGTAGACAGCCACCCAAATGCATGTTTCTGATGGAATAATAACTTGTACTTTAACAATGCAGGTTTCTGCTGAAAGAAAATTGGGTGCTAGCAAAGAAAATGAACCTGAAGGAGGAAATGCTGGGCAGAAGTCATCAAAAAAGAGGCACCAAAAAGCATCTTTGCTAAGACCTGTAAGAGTAGATTTGTCTAAAAATGCTCATTTATATATTAACCTGTCTGTAGTCATGGCATTCTCAAATCTCAACTGATGTGCTTCATTTGCAGGTTATTTGCATTTGTAATGACCTTTATGCTCCTGCCTTAAGGCCTCTGCGTCAGGTAGCAAAGTAAGTAATGCTTAAATTTTACAAGACATCAGATTGAAGTACATAGATTAGCATCTAGAGATCTGACCTAAATACTAGGTCCATGAAGAAAGCCATGACAGGCAAATATGATATTTATTGAAGAATGGAGCGTGGAATATTGAGAATATAGATTTTGTTTCAATGTTATTTTACTTCACTACTTTCTGATAAGTATCTGCTTTGTCTTTGTTTGACACCCTTCGAGATAGATGATGTTTCAGGAAAAGTGAAACCTACTGTCCTTTCTATAAATTAATTTTCATGGGTCAAATCCAGAGGTTGTAAAAATCAAGTAGTTTGACTGGAATTTAGAAATAAAGAGCAGCTTGGTGATTTTGTTGCTTTACCAGTGCGACCACCTATGTGATCCCCATGTGTCTTCAAGGTTAATCTTTTCTTTCTTCTCCTTCTTTCTTTCTCATATTCCAAATCAATTTTTTTGTCTGTCAATGGCGCAATTGATGCACTAGTTCAGACTGTGTGTGTGCTACAGAGCCTCTCCGTTGTTCCGTATAAACTTCCTTAGCAAGTAATTTGTGGAAGAAAGCATCCTCGGTATCTATCTGATTATAATGAAACAAGACTGACATAGAAGGACTCTTCGGTTAAACTATTTCCTAAGTTTCTTTTTTAGATTTTTCAGGAAAGAGGTTCAACTTCAATAAGTTTTAATCAATCAACTAAACTTCCACCCCTAAACTAGTTGGGATAAATTATGCAGATCATTTGGTTAGATTCTTCTGGTAACATATGAAGTCTATTTGTGTATGACCCTGATACCCTTTTTAGTCAAATGTTAATGATTATCTGTAGGATAATTTCACACAGTTCTCTATATTATATCTAATTACATAACTAACAAAGTACTTATTTATGTGGTTGGAATTGCAGGGTTCATGTATTTGTCCAACCAACTGTAAGTCGTGTTGTTAACAGGTACTTGCTACTAAATTATCAGATGAATCCTCTGGAATTTATTTTCCATTTTTTGCATGATTAACTGCTTTGGTAGAGTATAAGGTAAACCTACAGGGAGACCGGATTAACGTCCAAGCACAAGCCATCTTTCAGATTTAAAGAATGCATGGTCCCAAGTGAAATGAGAGATTTCAAATCGTTAGGAGATTTGACACCTATAACTCGCCAAAGTCTAATATTTTGTCCAAGTTAACCAGATAAAATATCTAAAAGCCAATGATTGTTAGTCATACAGTCAGAAAAAGGAAGGGCTTCCTGTCAGACAAATTTGAGGGTATTTATATGTGGAAAACCATTACAAAATTCTTAGACATCCACAAAAAGATATGCATCTGATTGAATTTAACGGCCTGTAAAGGATTTCAAATTTCACTTGAATGGAGTTTAAGATAACGCAGATTGAGGGGGGTGATAAAAATCCAAACTTTCAAGTCAGAATGTTTTCTGCTATATGTATGCTGCTATCAAACATGCGTTAACAATATTTATTTTGGGAGTCCTATGTTTCCAAGGGCTTCTTAGCCTATCATATTGACAAAAGAGAACTCTATTTGGTGTAGCTCTCTCAAAAGTCATGCTATATTAATGACTTGTATAACTCTTCCTGTCGAGACTATTGGAGAGTTATATCTTGGCTGACAAGGTAATTGAAAGAATCTGATAAAGCATCAAAAGTATTCTGCTGATTCACTTTTGTTTTGGTGTTCTTATTTCTTGTATATGATCAATTGGGTGATTCAACAACATACCCAGTGTAATCCCACATTGTGGGGTCTGGGAATTGGGTGATTGGCATTTCCAAATTATAACTCAAAAAGTATTGACACTTTCACGTATTCCATGAATCCTTTATGTTTTAAGAAGTATACACATATTGGTAATAAGCACCTATCTTGTTCCAATTTTCAGTTGTCCTTGCTTTAGTTTGGACCTGTCACAGTATATTCAAAAGATATGCATAAATCTTACAAAGCCTACTTTTGTAGGCTCAAATATATATGTAACAAAGAAGGAGTGAAGACAAGCTCCATCGCTCTTACTGCTCTAGCAGAGTATACCGGTGAGTGCCATTCCGTCGTTTTGTTTGCAGATATCAGTTACGAAATCTGAATTTCTCTGACGAGATGTGTAATATTGTATGATATAATTGATATACATTGAGTTCAAAGCTTGCAAAAATAACATGTATTAAGTACTAAAAAAAGTTCAAACCAAACATTTTGATTACTATGTTCAGGGAATTTAAGTACTTTTTACCTGCCTATTGGCTGGCCTTCGGAACTTCCAATATCACGTAGCTGTCGCAAGAAAAAGTTCCGATTGTCATTCGAACCAAATTGAAATGATTATCCTAGGCTGCAATTTCACCGAAGCAAAAATTTATTTGGAGTATCTGATGCACGATAAATTATTAACAAGTGGAGGGGCTGCCAAAAGGACTACTGAAAAGTGATGTATACACTTGCTTACTCACATATGCAAATACCTGTATACAGAATATCTTAATTACCTATTTGAGTTAACCTTTGTGGGGTTATATTCAGGGAATAAACTTTATATGTTTGATGTTAATTAGTCTGAGAAAGATTAGCGGAAGAGACAGTGTTTCTAAAGGAGGCAGAATCACTCACATTAACAGTGTTCTCAGCACTATTGCCATTTCCTCTCTATATACACTACCTACATCAGTTACTGAACAATTGGTAGCGAGGAGGGAATTATTGTGAAAAGGCATATGAGATGAATTTAAGCATCATTGTTCAATGGGATGAGATACTCGGACGTTTCAGACACAGTGACTTTGGTATGAAGGGGCTGAAGAAACCAACTCAAAATTTTCTGGGAAAATGGTTATGGTGGTCTGCTCATGAGAAAGATGGATAACTGATTGAGGAACTTAAGTCTGTTATTCTTCTTTTAGGATGGCTGCTATGTTAAATTTTGTGGTGATCTCTGGACTGGTAATCTTTCTAAGAGATACGTTTCCTGCACAATTTTAGTTTGTTGAGAATAATGCCTTGGATCTGCAGTTATGTCCAACAGTAGTGATGGAGTGACAACAGATGTCACTAGCAGAGCTAGTAATGATTATAATCCACACAGATTATGACTCGTTCACACGTCGGTATAAGCTCCCAGTTATATGGGAGGGAACAGGCAGTTTGTTTGCTAAAGACAATGAGAAGGGAGTCTTTTCAGTTATATGTCTCTTTGCCCTTCTAAATGGTGTAAAGGACCCCTGGTTTATTTTCTACGTATTTTGGGATTCAGCGGGTTATACCACCCTTCTAGATGATTTATTTGGTGGGAGCTGATAAAACAAAGGTTAGGGGAACTTGTGCCTCATCAAATTTTATGATAGAATTGTTGGGTGCTTTGAAAATGTAGAGACACCAGATGCATGCTGATACCAAATACTTGAATACACCTTCTGATGCATGGAAGAATGTGCAGCAAGGTTGAAGAGTTTTTGCAATTTTTAGCACACCTTAGTTTTTCCGTGTTGTTTTCTATTCCTTCTTCGCCTTTGTTACCTTCCTGTACGTTTTTGAGCACATCATCTTGGTTCTCTCTCTCTCTCTCTATATATATATATATAGAGAGAGAGAGAGAGAGAGAGATGGTATTCTTCTCATAGAAAACAAAGGTTAGGGGAACTTGTGCCTCATCAAATTTTATGATAGAATTGTTGGGTGCTTTGAAAATGTAGAGACACCAGATGCATGGAAGAATGTGCAGCAAGGTTGAAGAGTTCTTGCAATTTTTAGCACACCTTAGTTTTTCCGTGTTGTTTTCTATTCCTTCTTCACCTTTGTTACCTTCCTGTACGTTTTTGAGCACATCATCTTGGTTCTCTCTCTCTCTCTATATATATATATATACACACACATATATATATTGTAATATATATTTATAGATGGTATTCTTACTTTACTGATCATGTCATAAAAATAAATTGTTGTTCTGGTGGGGGGAAACTGATATAGATTGCAAAATCTTCTTTCGAATTAGCGACAGGTCTTCTCATTGGATATTTATTCAGCTGTTCTAATTGCTGATTTACTCAATGTCCTGCAATTTTCCTTTTCTTCTGCTTTGAATTGTTAAATCTTACACTTGAAATTGATGTCTGATTATTTTTCCAGAATGTGACATAAGATCGTGCCTGAACACCCTTCAGTTTCTTAACAAGAAGAAGGAGACTCTTAATGTGGTATGGCTTTATAGTTATCATGCTTTTCTTTTTGTGGTAGTAGTCCAATAGAGGAAAAAGGTTGAGAAGTCTGCTTATCAGATAAAATATGGCCTCTACCATCGTGACTTATATTATCTGAACGGCATGTAACATCTGCTCATTGTCTAAATCTCTGATTATTTTTTGAATAGTCAGACCCTTCATTTATTATTTGAATTCTAGGTATACTATACTAGTTCATGGTTCATCCACAGCCATTATTTAATTTTCTACGGACCCATCGTAATATCTTAAGGACTCTCTTGTAGAGTATATTTTTTTTTCTTTTGCTGTGCAATGCATTCAACTTCTGAAAAAATTTCAAATTCAAGTAGAAAGCAGGTTATGCTTTCAAGACGGATTCCAGTTACATTATATTATGACTGAAATTTTCAATTGTCTTAAGATAAATTTCACTGTAATTAGGGTCCTTTATGTGTTATTGAAGCTTTTCTCTTGCGCATCCTTCTATCTTCTCTGTTTTGATGAGTAATGCATTCTTTATAAACTTAGTTGGAGCTCAGTTCTCAAGTTGTTGGACGGAAGGATGCAGCAAGAAGTGCTTTTGATATTTGGAAAGAAGTAAGCAAACTGTCTTTATCTGCAAGTTCTACTTCTATCTAACTTCTAATGATATTATTTTTGTCTTTTTTTCTTCGTGATCATTCTTTTGACCCTCTATCTGTTTATTATTATTATTTTTTTTTGAAGATTTTGCAAAAGAGGAAAGTAAAGCAAGCAAAGAAATCTTTAAATTGCTTCAGCAGTACGTCGAATGACTTTGAGACACTGCACTCTCTAATATCTCATCGGTAGGTGAAAACTTGGAATACCTTTTTTTGAAGTTCTGGATTATCTAGTTTAATCTTTGATGATTCTTCAGTGGTGACTATGACTTAATTTTGGACGGGATCCATGAGAACATTTTGCAACTCCATTATACGGACCCTGTGATGCAAAAGACAGTAAGTGAATCGAGTACTGCAATTGCTTTTCCTTGTTCTTTTAGCTTCATCTGATCTTCCACATCTAGTTTTTGCTATATCTCATATATGCTAATCACTTATCTTGAAGGTCAAATGCTCAGATATTCTTGGTTGCTCTGATATATTTCATCAATACACGATGCACACTCAACATCTCTCCCTTCAAGGTAAATGAAATACTACCATCTGCTTGCTTGAAACTTAGTATTTTTCTAAGATTTATTTTATTTTTTCTATCTCTGCAGTTTATCAGCCTCCTCTTGCAATATCTATACATAGTCTCATAGCTCAAATTGGAAAACCAAATATTGAATGGCCGAAGTCTTTCCAAAGGTAGTGCTAGCTTTCCTTGGATGCTCATCCTGAATATTGACAGTGGTGACTGTTGTTTCTTATCATCGTTAACTGCAGATATCGAACAATGTCAATAGAAAAGAAGGAAATCTTACATTCATGGAAGAACAAGATATCACCATGCATCTCTAGGCATCTGTCAACTAAATCCTTTGTGGAAGACTTGATTTCTCCATTCCTACATATACTGTCCCCACCAACACTGAAACCGGTAATTCTTGTCGAAGTATCTGTTGGTTTAATTGCACTCAAGTTTCCTTTTCCATTTTAGTTACACATAAATTGCTTTTGGCTTTGACTACTGGATGGTGTTGTCTAGGGTTTTGTCCATTATGATATTCGGAAAGGGATTGCACCCAGACTTTGTTCACTTATATTTGTAAAAATAGCAGTGTTTAAACCTTTGAGTTCTGAAAAGATATTCGCCAGAATGGGAAAGAAAACATTTCGTTCTTTAGAACTGATTTTGTGATTACTGCTTCTTTTAGGTTACTAGTCTTCTGCTTAATTATGTTTATTTATGGTTAGGCTATAGTTGTTACGGAAGCTAGGTCGAGTTGGTTATTCCTTTACATGTGTTGCAGTGAGAACTTGGTTTCACCTATTGGTGAGAATTGGAAATGATATATTCATCCTTTGCAGGTAGCATTGCATTTACTCTCAGAGAAAGAAAAAACTGATCTGGCTCAGTTAGTAAATATAATGGTTTCCTATGCCACGACATACAAGAACATAAAATCTCATCCTTCACCGGGTATGCAATATGGTGCTTCAGACGCATCAATGCTTTCATTGGATCCCCCAGTTGGTGAATTTATGAACTTCAAGGTTAGGACGGTCAACTGTACCCACAATAGGAAATTAGTTTTGAATAATCTTTATATCCCATTATCGTCTCAAAATGGAAGAACTTAAGATTTCATCTGTTCTCTTTGATTTGGTGCATTTGGATAGGGTTACAATTCCTGTCATCTTGTTCTGGCATCGGCTGTGAAACTGGTCTTGGTACATGAGGTAAGGAGAGGAACACTATCAACTCTTTGCTTGTGAAACTTAGTGCACTCTGTTGCTGTAAAAAACCAAGTTATTTCACTTTTTGCACGTATATAGTCAAAACTTGTCTCACATCAGTGAATATGGGTTGGATCTCTGGGGAGGAGTTGGTGGTAGCAGGATTAGTCCTCCACATACAGTATCTACCCATTGATGTTGTCAATCATTAGGTGACATTGACTAATCATATAACTAGGAAGGAAGCTGTCGCATATGATCTACAGTGTCTTGGAATCAATGCCGACTTAGTGAAGGATAGGGCACAATATATATGTGATACCAATTAGTGGGAATATATTTTAGTCATGTTCATATGTTTACTTTAGGTCCTATGCATTTTTAGGAGTCTTTTAGCCTTATTAGAGATTCTTATATCAGTAGGAAATATGTACTTCTAGTACTTTTCAGTGGAGAGCATCGACCAAGTACCTCCTACGATTGAAATCTGAACTCAGACTGATAGGTGTAATCTATCTATCGAATTTGAAACTGAGTCTGGCACAATTGTCTTCATCCAAGTCAAGCATTCCACCTGTTACTCTACTTTTGTCTAGTTTCCAGTGACATTCTTCATTATCCAATTAGCATCACCAGTAACCCATGTGATTTTCCAGACTTCTAGATTATGTTGCTTTTGTGGTTCATTATCAGAATTCAGATCTTCTCTATGTCATATATTCGTCTACATGTGGAACATTATTTTAGGTGGAAAAGCAAAAAATTTTGCAAGGAAGTATCAACCTTCACTCACCACTCACAAGTGTGGAAAGTCAGGATGTTTTGAGGTGCGGGAATAGTAGTACACCGTCTAAAGCATCAGCTTCTTTGGATAAAACAATACATTTCAGAGACCCCTCTAGGCAAAAGCAATATGACTTGCCTAGCGCTTCTAGTCAGAATAAACGATCTAGTGGAGGTACCGCAGCTAGCGGAAAAATGTGCTTGCCTGAAGGAAAGAAGAAACCTTTTGTCGATTCTCGTTCTTTTTTTGACAGGTATTATTAGCCTTACATTCATCTATCTTCTGTTGGAATCAATTATTTGAAAGTAATTGAATCATTATGAACTTTAGTTAGACTATGTTATGATAAATTTGAGGCAGGACAGGGTCCCCTCTCATTGTTTCTGTTTCACACGGGTTTTAAAGAACAAATTCAGTCAAGTAGTTAGATTATTGGTGGAAAAAAAAAAAGTACCAGCTAGATAGATCCTAGTAAAGCGTATATAAGACAAAGTCCCAAGTGAGGCTCATTTCCTAGAAATAGCCACCCATCGGTTACCAAACTTGTCTTATTTTGACTACCTCATGTGCAGTTTAAGTAAAAATCAAGCAGAATGAGCCAGAATATTCGAGCCAATAGTAATTATTGAAAAAGCCTGCATACCTTTACCCTTTACGTCTGAGGGACAAGCTAACCTTTGGAAATTGTAATAGAGGATAAGAGGAGGCAAGCCTTAATTATATGGACAAAGTTGTTTATATCTGTGCTGTCTAGCTTGCTTACGCACGCAAAATAAAAAAGACTATTCTTAAAACATTTTGCTGTTTATGTACTGTGGTTGATCTCTTCACCTCCATAACTATTTTCTTTTCAATAAGCTTAATGGATCAATCTTTGTTGCAATAGTTGGGTCTCACTTCAGTAGGAGACCATCACTTGATGTATTTTATCTCTAGGTAAATGCATCTGCCTTGTTTAGATTCATCTCATGCTGCTTGATGCATCTTTGGGAGAAATTATAGTCAGCTGAGAAGCATGTTCCGGTATTTCATTGCAAGTAAATGCATCTACCTCATGGTGATTTTCCGTTAAACAGGTTTAGGAAGCCAAGTGGCAAAGCTACTCAAGATATGAATGGTGCTAAACCTGGACCAAAATCGGAGAGGGATTCACGGCCTTTGCTTTTTAAATTTAACGAGGTATATCATCAATCTACATTTGCTATCCTATTGGTACCATCTTTCATATCTTTGAACTCCAAATAAAGTCTCCCGTCTTAACTTGTATTGGTGCCATCTAGCTTTAGCAATGCAACTTAATTATCATATACGCGATTAGACTTGGCTTTTGGCTAGTGAATGACAATTGGTCTCAGCAGTTTGTTTGTTCATTCTATGCAGGGGTACACCAATGCAGTCAAGAGACCAGTAAGAATTCGCGAATTTCTTCAGTGATATAAGTGCTGTATTATACTATTAAAGTGTTTTATTTTTTTAATATAGCAGTTAAATGTAGATTAATATTCTTCTAGGGTAGAAAAAAGCAGAACTCCTATCATGCAGTAAAACAAATTGTCAATGCATCAAAGCCTGTACAAAAATTACAGTGGAAAGTTATCTTAATAGTTTATGATCCTCAAATTGTCCGCTGGTTTTGCATTTTTCAAATTTTGTTAGCGATGTCATATATCTTAATTTGGTTTGAAGAAAAAGGGAAAATATAAAAGATAACTATATTATGAATATTAACTAATTTGGAATGTCTTCGCGATTACTGCACACATATCAACACCCATCTTGTATATGTCTTCACAGTTGCTTGCCTGCTGCATTAAAGTCAAGATGCACCTTATTTAAGTAAGGTTCCAGGTTCACCTTTGTTTCGAGAAAGTTTCAATAAATTGTAATATTTATGTTACGTGCGATTGATAATATCTTAATTCAAGTAATATCTTATAACTTCCTGTCATGGCAACGCGAGAGTACTATTCTGAAAAGTTTCTTGAGCTTTTTACTACTTGAAAAGCACACTTATTTGGGACTCAAATATCCTCTGCGAATTTCTTTTTAACTTTTTCTAAACTGAGTGAACACTATGCAATATCAGTATCCGTTTTCTTAAAAAGGATTTTTTTTTTTCAAAAACATTGTGCTTTTTTAGATTTATTATGTGAAACTTACTTTACTTTTTGCAACACAAGTTTTTACATATTCAGTTGGCTAAAACCGAAAACATAGTAAATAACTAAATAAATAAAATGTCAACACATTATTCCCTTCATCTATTGAATACTGGAAATTAGCATGCTACTCTCCGCCTTATTTAACATACCAGTGCAAATTTTTCTTAACGCTTCATTTGTTGGTGTTCTAGAATTAAAGTCGTAGATATTATACTTATAGGAGGAGGTAAGGATCTTGGTTTTGACTAATATCCTAACATCAAGTTGAATACCTTGGGAATTGATGAGAACTATGAAAGCAAATTGACAGTGAAATATTGGCTCAATCGAATAAAAAGAAGGTAAAATAGAAATCCTACTCCCACCAGGAAAAGGCAAAAATAGGCACATGACAAAGTTGAGTGAAAGAACTAAAATAAATGAACAAAAGGGATATAAGAGTCCTTGTAGTTTGCTCGCTTCACTTATAATAAACCCTAACCCTAGGGACAGTGTTTCAATATCAAAAAACACACGAGTATCTCAAAGCCAAAAATTTGTTCCAATATCATAATGCCACACAACTTTCCCCATGATATCACCATTGATAGATTCTGCTAAAACTTCCTGTCAAATCACTTCTAAGGTTCAAACTCGTTTGCAAGTCTGTGATGATCCAAAGGGTCTTCTTATATATTAAGACTTCATTCCAGACTCATTAGCCTTAAAAAGCCTAATTTTATTTACTTCGATTTGCATGCACAGTCCGGGCGCGAAACCGGAAAGCTTTTATGTGAAAATATGAAAAATAATAATTTTTGAAATTTAAAATTTGGTTTTAGTTGACTTGGATCAACATTTTTAGTAAACGGACCCGGATCTGTATTCCGACGATCCCGGGAGGTCCGCAGTAAAATATAGGACTTGGGCGTATGCCCGAAATTGAATTCCTAGGTCTCTAGCTTTAGAAATCAATTTTTAAACAAAATTGTTTTGCTGGATTTTTAACGAAATGAAGAAATGAATTAATATTTGAAACCATTGGTATCGGGCCCGTACTTTGGTTCTGGAGCCTGGTATAGATTTTTTATAGTATTTAAGTACTATCTGTGAAATTTGGTGAGAATCAGAGTTGATTTGACGTGATTCAGACGTCCGGTTGAGACATAGTAAAATTTGAGTGTTCTTGAGAAAAATGATGAGTTTTGAGGTTAAATTCATAGTTTTAGATGTTATTTTCATGATTTGATCGCACGAGCAAGTCCGTATGATATTTTTAGACTTGTGTGCATGTTTGGTTTGGAGCCCCGAGGGCTCGGGTGAGTTTTGGGTACGCTACGGGATGTTTTACACTTAAGAAATTATGTTGTCATGGCTGTTTCTGGTGCGCAGGTAAATTGTTCTTCGTGTTCGCGTTACTTCACTCGCGAACGTGTAGAGTACAGTGCACTGGGGCCATTTTTGTTCTATGCGAACGTGAAGCTCAGGACGCGAACGCGGAGCACTGGTGCGCTAAAGCTTCGCGAACGCGTCCAGGCCACGCGAACGCACTGTGTAAACGGGACTTGGGGGAGGGTAGTTTCATTTCTCTATGCGAATGCGGCCACCTGGTCGCGAACGCGAAGGCCATTGGGCCTAACCTATCGCGAATGCGGCAGGCCCATCACGAACGCGATGAAGGCCTGCCCAGTCATATAAAAACAGTTCTAAAACTCGGGCAGAACCTATTTTTCACCTATTTTCGAACTACAAAGACCTAAAGACGATTTTCTTCACACAAATTCATCCCCAAGGTGTTGGCAAACAATCCTAAACTCTTCTCTTGCAATTACCCAATGTTTTTCATCACTTTTCAATCAAAAATTAAGAATTTTCATGGTAAAAATTGAGGGCTTGGGTAGAATTAGGGAATTTTGTAAAAATCAAATTTTGACCTCGAATTGGGGTCGGATTTCGAAACTAATTGCATATTCGGGCTCGGGGGTGAATGAGTAAACGTAATTTGGTCCGAATCCCGAGTTTGGACCAAGCGGACCCGGGGTCGATTTTTAACTTCTTTTGAGAAAACTTAGGAAAACAATGATTTTTCCAGTAAAGTTAGTTCCTTTAGCATAAATTAATGATATTAAACTAATTATGATTATATTCGAGCGGGTTAGAGGCAAATTCGAAAGGAAAAAGCGGTAATTGAGCAGTGAGTGGCATACAAATTTGAGGTAAGTGCTTGGTTTAACCTTGACTTGAGAGAATAGAAATCCCCAACTTAATTGCTATGTGAAATTACATGTTTGGTGTATAGGTGAAGTGACAAATATCTATGCACCCCAAATTATCTGCTTAACATGATTCCTTTCCCCGTTTCCAATTATTTGCTTCCGAGCTTAGTTGTTTCATGATCATTGATGTTTATATGTCGATTTGGATTTCATTAAATGGTTAAGTATTGTATCAAGTATTTTGAAAGTGTTGGCTGTCCTCTTGGTTTTGTTAACGGTTGGTTTCGTTGTGAAATGATAATTGATGAAGTTTATGAGTTTTACAGCTTCTGTTTACAATTGTTGATACAAAAATGTTGTGAAAGGCTTGGCCCGAATTGTGAAAGTTTTCGTAAATAAACTGATATGATATGTCTGGTGGGAGCGGGCTGCACGCCGCAACAAGGAACGATAAGGGTGGACAGGTGGGATCGGGTTGCACGCTGCAACAGGAGAAATAAGGGTGATATCTATATAGGGAGGAGCAATAAGGGTGGACAGGTGGGAGCGGGTTGCGCGCCGCAACAAGGAGCGATAAGGGAGAATAATTATGTTTTATTGATTTAAAAAAAAATCAGGATTTGGAAAATTCCGGTTTTATTAAAAAGGTTTTCATACTCTGATTTTTACTGTGATTTAAATTGAAACTTGGAAAATTTGAGGAGTTGATTATAGTTGATATCTGAAAGAGTTATTCGAGTTGTTTTTACTTACTGTTGCAAGTTACTGGTTATTTAGTTTATTATGATTATTTCTTTCTTGCTTTATTATATATTGTTCACATGTTATATTGTTAATGCCCCGCCGTAGCCTCGTCACTACTTCGTCGAGGTTAGGCTCGGCACTTAATCAGTACATGGGGTCGGTTGTACTGATACTACACTCTGCACTCTTTTGTGCAGATCCAGGTACCGGCCAAAGTTAGGAGATTTTAGTAGCTGACATCATCATTCAGATACACGAGGTAGATCTTCTGGCGTCCGCAGATTCCTGGAGTTTTCTCTTAATTTTATAGACACTGTTTTTTATTTGATTCAAAACAGATACATAATTCTTTTAGCCCATTATTTGTAGTATTCTTAGTAGTTCGTGAATTGTGACACCAGACCCTGGGGTAGTCTTATAGTTATATATTTAGTTCGTGGTTCGGCTTATTTATTCATTTATTATTTTATTCGTGAATTTATGCATTGGAATTAATAAATTTAGTTTATTTCTGAATAGTCCTGTAACAATTAAATAGACTTTAATAGAAATTAATTAAATAAGTTCTAACATTGGCTTGCCTAGTAAGTGTGGTGTTAGACGCCATCACGATTCCGTGGGTTGGGAATTTGGGTCGTGATAAGTTGGTATCAGAGCACTAGGTTGCATAAGTCTCACAATTCACGAACAAGCTTGATAGAGTCTGAGGGGTCGGTACAGAGACGTCTGTACTTATCTCTCAGAGGCTATGAAGTTAGGAACAAACTTAGTTTTTATTTCTACTCTGTTGTGCGATTCTTGGTATCTCAAATACCGATTGAAATCTTCTACTCTCTCCCAGATGGCGAGAACACGTGCTCCTTCTTCCGCTGACCAACAATCCGGTCTTCCAGCAACAACAACTCCCATTAGGAGTAGAGGCCGAGGCAGGGGCAGGACTCAGCCCGTTGCTCATACTGCAACCCAGCTGCGGAGCCCCAGATTGAGATTGATGGGGAAGGCCCCAGCTCAGACCGTTCCAGCTGGATCAGCTCAGGTCCCAGGGGGGTTTATTGCTACCCCAGTACTTCAGGATGCTTTGGTCCGATTAGTGGTCCTTATGGAGAGTGTAGCCTACAACAACTGTATATCAGGCTGGAGGAAGGGTCCAGACTCCTGTTACCCACACTCCTAATCAGACTACTCCTCAGATTCAGACCCCAGCAGCCAACCCAGTTGGGGTAGTTCAGACAGTTGCTGCAGCCCCGAATGCTGAGGGGGCAGCTATGGCTTCTGATGCTTTGTGGAGATTGGATAGGTTCATCAAGCTTTTCCCTGTTCACTTCAGTGGTGCTACTTCAGAGGATCCTCAGGAATATCTGGACAACTGTCATGAGGTTCTTCGTAATATGGGTATTTTGGAGACCAATGGGGTCGACTTCGCCGCGTTTCAGATGACTTGTTCCGCCAAGAAGTTTGGAGGGATTATTTGTTGACTAGACCAGCTGGGTCACCTGCTCTGACTTGGAATCAGTTTTCTCACCTCTTTTTGGAGAAAGTTTTGCCTATCACTACTAGAGAACAGAAGCGTCGTCAGTTTGAGCGTCTTCAGCAGGGCGGCATGACAATTACCCAGTATGAGAATTGCTTTGTGGATTTGGCTCGGCATGCTATTCTTTTATTTCCCACATAGAGGGACAGGGTTAGGAGATTTATTGAGGGCCTTGCCCAGCCCATCAGGTTGCAAATGGCTAATGAGATAGGGACTGAGATGTCATTTCAGGATGCGGCCAATGTGGCTAGGAGAGTTGAGACGGTTCTCGCGATGGGAGGTCAGGGGTCAGACAAGAGACCTGTCCATTCCGGTAGATTTAGCGGTGCCTCGTCTGGAGGCGGAGATACTCAAGGTAGAGGCCATTCTTCCAGGATATTTAATTCAGCACTTCAGACATCCCATGGTGCCTTAGGTGGTCGTGGCTCTTACTTGCCTTATTCTTATCAGTCAGTCCCTATCAGAGCACCTCCTCTTCAGAGTTATTATCGTGGTTAGCCAGTTCGTCAGGGTAAGCCTAAGTATCAGGATGGGTGTTATAAGTGTGGTGAGTATGGGCACATTCAGAGATCTTGTCCAAAATTTTTGGGTAATCAACCTCAGTACTAGAATTCTTGTGTTGTAGTTCCGGCACCAGCTGCAGCACCACCTGCTCAGCCAACCAGAGGTAGGGGTCAGGTAGTCAGAGGTAGAGGTCAGAATGTTAGAGGTGGAGGTCAACATGCTAAAGGTGGAGGCCAGCCCGCTAGAGGTGGTGGCCAGCCCGTTAGAGGTTTCAGGGGTCCTCCCGGTGACAAAGTTCAGGGTGGTGGCGCCCAAAACCGATTATATGCATTTCCAGCCAGACCCAAGCAGAGTCCTCTGATGCAATTTTCATAGGTACCATTTCAGTTTGTAATAAAGATGCTTCAGTTTTGTTTGATCCGGAGTCTACTTATTCTTATGTGTCATCCTATTTTGCCTCGTATTTGGTTGTGCCCCGCGATTCTTTAAGTGTCCCTGTTTATGTGTCTACGCCGGTGGGGGATGCTATTGTTGTAGATCGTGTATATTGTTCGTGCGTAATCATTATTGAGGGTGTTGAAACTAGTGTAGACCTTTTGCTTCTTGACATGGTCGATTTTGATGTCATATTGGGTATGGATTGGTTGTCATCTTATTATTCCATCTTGGATTGTCACGCTAAGACATTTACTTTAGCTTTGCCGGGATTGCCTCGGTTAGAATGGAAAGGGACTCCTGGTCATTCTCCCAGCAGAGTGATTTCTTATGCCAAGGCTCGTCGCATGTTGAGAAGGGATGTTTGGATTATTTGGCTCACATCTGTGATTCTGATGCCGAGGTTTCTTCAATAGAGTCAGTGCTTATTGTTCGGGAGTTTCCTGAAGTGTTTCCTGCAGACCTGCTGGGATGCCACCCGATAGAGATATTGATTTTTGTATTGATGTTTCTCCTGGAACTCAGCCCATTTTTATTCCTCCATACCGGATGGTCCCACCAGAATTGTAAGAATTGAAAGAACAGTTGCAAGACCTGCTTGATAAAGGTTTCGTCAGGCCTAGTGTCTCGCCTTGGGGTGCACCGGTTTTGTTCGTAAAGAAGAAGGATGTATCGATGAGAATATGTATAGATTATCGGCAGTTGAATGAAGTTACTATAAAAAATAAGTATCCATTGCCGAGAATTAATGATTTATTTGATCAGCTTCAGGGTGCCAATGTGTTTTCGAAAATTGATCTGAGATCGGGCTACTATCAGTTGAAGATTAGGGCGTCCGATGTTCCTAAAACAGCCTTTCGGACAAGGTATGGGCACTATGAATTTTTGGTAATGTCTTTTGGCTTGACTAATGCCCCAGCAGCCTTTATGGATTTGATGAATCGAGTTTTCAAGCCTTATCTGGATTCCTTCGTAATTGTGTTCATTGACAATATTCTTATATACTCCCGCAGTCGGGAGGAACATGAACAACACCTCCGTATAGCAGTCCAGACCTTGAGGGATAATCAGTTGTATGCAAAATTTTCAAAGTGTGAATTCTGGTTAGATTAAGTAGCTTTCTTGGGTCACATCGTATCAGCAGAGGGTATTCAAGTAGATTCTAAGAAGATAGAGGCAGTCAAGAACTGGCCTAGACACACTTCAGCCACGGAAATCAGGAGCTTCTTGGGTTTGGCGGGATACTACCGTTGTTTTGTGGAGGGGTTCTCGTCTATAGCAGCCCCGATGATGATATTGACTCAGAAGGGTTCCCCATTTAAATTGTCGGATGAGTGTGAGGTGAGCTTACAGAAGCTCAAGACAGCCTTGACTTCAACACCAATATTGATGTTACCATCAGGTTCAGGATCTTTCACGGTATATTGTGATGCTTCCCGTGTTGGGTTGGGAGTGGTATGGATGCAAGAGGGCCGGGTGATAGCATATGCGTCTCGGCAGTTAAAGATTCACGAGAAGAATTATCCTGTCCATGACTTAGAGTTGGCAGCCATTGTTCATGCATTGAAAATATGGAGGCACTATCTTTATTGCTTGCCATGTGAGGTTTACTCGGATCATCGTAGCCTCCAGTACTTGTTCAAGCAAAAGGATCTTAATTTGGGACAGAGGAGATGGCTAGAGTTATTGAAATATTATGACGTCACTATATTGTATCATCCAGGAAAGGCCAATGTGGTGGCCGATGCATTGAGTAGGAAAGCAGTAAGTATGGGCAGCCTTGCATGTATTCCAGTTGGTGAGAGACTGTTAGCTTAAGATATTCAGACTTTGGCTAATCAGTTCGTGAGGTAGGATATTTTGGCCAGCCATGTTCTAGCTTGTACAATTGCTCGGTCTTCCTTATTCGAGCGTATCAGAGATCGGCAGGATGGTGACCCGCACTTGATGGTCCTTAGGGACACCGTTCGGCACGGTGGTACCAAGAAGGTTATAGTTGGAGATGATGGTGTTTTGAGGATGCAGGGTCGTATATGTGTGCCTAATGTCGATAGCCTTCGTGAGTTGATTCTTGAAGAAGCTCACAGTTCTAAGTAGTCTATTCACCCGGGTGCTGCCAAGATGCACCAGGACTTGCGACATCACTACTGGTGGCGAAGGATGAAAAAAGATATTGTTTCTTATGTGGCTCGTTGTTTGAATTGCCAACAAGTGAAATATGAGCATAAGAGACCTAGTGGTTTACTTCAGCAGATAGAGATTCGTGAGTGGAAGTGGGAGCATATCACTATGGACTTCGTTGTTAGACTCCCACGGACTCAGAGGAAGTTCGACGTCGTTTGGGTTATTGTGGATAAGCTGACTAAATCAACATATTTCATTCTAGGGGAAAATACTTACACTTCGGAGAGGTTGGCAGAGATATATGTTCGAGAGATTGTTCGCCTTGACGGTGTGCCCGTGTCTATCATTTCTGATCGAGGTACGCAGTTTACCTCGCACTTTTGGAGGTCAGTTCAGCGAGAGTTGGGTACCCGAGTTGAGTTGAGCACATCATTTCATCCTCAGACGGACGGGCAGTCCGAGCGTACTATTCAGATTCTAGAGGATATGCTTCGCGCTTGTGTTATTGACTTTGGAGGTTCTTGGCATCAATTCTTGTCGTTAGCGGAGTTTGCCTACAATAATAATTATCAGTCGAGCATTCATATGGCTCCTTATGAGGCATTATATGGTAGACGGTGTAGATCGCCAGTTGGGTGGTTTGAGCCGGGAGAGGCTCGATTTATTGGGTACAAACTTAGTTCAAGAGGCCTTAGATGAGGTCAAGATTATACAGGATCGACTTCGTGCAGCTCATTCTAGGCAAAAGAGTTACGCCGACCGTAAGGTTCGCGATGTGGCATTGATGGTTGGAGAGAGAGTATTGCTTCGGGTATCATCCATGAAGGGTGTTATGAGATTTGGAAAGAAGGTAAGTTGAGCCCTAGGTATATCGGACCATTTGAGATTCTTGATAGAGTGGGGGAGGTAGCTTATAGACTTGCGTTGCCTCCAGGGTTATCCTCCGTTCATCCGGTATTTCATGTATCTATGCTCCGAAAATATCATGGTGACCCGTCCCACGTGTTAGATTTCAGCTCTGTCCAATTGGACAAAGATTTGACTTATGAGGAGGAGCCGTAGCCATTCTAGACCGGCAGGTTCGTCAGTTAAGATCAAAGAGTTACCCTTCAGTTCGAGTACAGTGGAGGGGTCATCCTGTTGAGGCAGCTACTTGGGAGTCCGAGTCGGACATGCAGAGTAGATAACCCCACTTGTTTGCCAATTGAGGTAATTTTCTATGTCCGTTCGAGGATGAACGTTTGTTTTAGATGTGGAGATTGTAATGACCCAAAGGGTCATCTTATAAATTAAGACTCCATTCCAGGCTCATTAGCCTTAAAACGACTAATTTTATTTACCTCGATTTGCATACGCAGTCCAGGCGCGAAACCGGAAAGCTTTTATGTGAAAATATAAAAAATAATAATTTTTGGAATTTAAAATTTAGTTTTAGTTGACTTGGGTCAACATTTTTAGTAAACGGACCCGGATCTGTATTCCGACGATCCCGGGAGGTCCGCACTAAAATATGGGACTTGGGTATGCCCGAAATTAAATTCCGAGGTCTCTAGCTTTAGAAATCAATTTTTAAAGAAAATTATTTTGTTGGAGTTTTAATGAAATGAGGAAATGAATTAATATTTGAAACCATTGGTATCAGGACCGTATTTTGGTTCCGGAGCCCGGTACAAATTTGTTATAGTATTAAAGTACTATATGTGAAATTTGGTGAGAATTGGAGTTGATTTGACGTGATTTAGACGTCCGGTTGAGAAATAGTAAAATTTGAGTGTTCTTGAGAAAAATAATTAGTTTTGAGGTTAAATTCATAGTTTTAGATGTTATTTTCATGATTTGATAGAACGAGCAAGTCCGTATGATGTTTTTAGACTTGCGTGCATGTTTGGTTTGGAGCCTTGAGGGCTCGGGTGAGTTTTGGGTAGGCTACGTGATGTTTTACACTTAAGAAATTATGCTGTCATGACTGTTTCTGGTGCGCAAGTAATTGTTCTTCGCGTTCGCATTGATTCACTTGAGAACGCGTAGAGTACAGTGCACTAGGGCCATTTTTGTTCTATGCGAACGCGGAGCTCAGGACGCGAACGCGGAGCATTGGTGGGCTAAAGCTTCGCGAACGCGTCCAGGCCACACGAATGCACTGTGTAAACGGGACTTGGGGGAGGGTAGTTGCATTTCTCACGCGGCCACCTGGTCACGAATGCGAAGGCCACTGCGCCTGACCCATCGCGAACGCGATGAGGGTCTGCCCAACCATATAAAAACAGTTTTAAAACTCGGGCAAAACTGATTTTTCACCTATTTTCGAACTACAAAGACCTAGAGGCGATTTTCTTCACACAAATTCATCCTCAAGGTGTTGGTAAATAATCCTAAACTCTTCTCTTGCAATTACCCAATGTTTTTCATCACTTTTCAATCAAAAATTAAGAATTTTCATGGTAAAAATTGAGGGTTTGGGTAGAAATAGGAATTTTGACCTCGTTGGGGTCGGTTTTCGAAACTAATTGCATATTCAGGCTC
>ML392895.1:0-19625 GCA_005239525.1 Nicotiana knightiana
ATCCCTTTCGGTCTAACTCTGTCCCGAAACTAAGGTAAAGAAAAGATGGCAAGACTGATTTACTGGGCTCTCATTTGACATGAGCTAATATGCAAAAGGCACCCAGCCTCGTCAGGAGCGTCGAGTCGATCCCAACCGGCCAAAGCGGTCGATACTTCAAACTCAAAGCCGTGAAAGTAGGAAGTCAAATTGAAGTGCCTACAGAGGCGATTGAAGTTGAAAGGTTGAGCCCCGCGTGGCTAACCATCTTGACAAAGTTTGAAAAGCCGAAATATTCCAAATGACCTAAAGTTACAGTTGGAAGGAAAGCCGGAAATGAAAAGCCAATAAAGGCGAAATAAAGTTGGAAAGGTTAAGTCCCACACGACTAACCGTCGCAGCAGAATTTGAGGGGCCAAAACTCCTCCCCAATACTCTGAAAATCCAAAAGAAAAGGCAAATGAAAAGCCTACAAAGGCAAAATGAAATGTTGAGTCCCACGTGACCGATCGCAATGGGGAAATCTTGAGAGCCAAGGCCCCCGGGATTATAAATGAAACCCAATACCCAGCAAGCAAACAAGAAAGCAAGTGGTTGAGATCTTCATCAAAAGAAATGAGATCAAGCACTTGAAAATCAAGGCCGCAAAACCGACCACCGTTTCAAACTAACAAATTGTTCTTTGCTTGAAATAGGAAACAGGTGCAAAAGCAACCGTGCAAAGGCAGATACAATAAAAAGGAATCGCGCAAGGGCTAGAAGGAACTCTGCAGCATTGACTCCAAAGAAAGAGAAGAAGTTTCCTCCAAAAATCTTTTCCCGCGTATATATAAAATAAAAATAAAATATAAAATAGAAAGATGAATAATAATAAATAAATAAATAAAAAAGAAAATGACAAAGAAGAAATGAAGTTGAATGTTATGTGACCCTAAAAGTAGCTTGGGATCTTCAACCCTTGGCCAAACATTTCCAACCCAGGATATCCCAGTCCTCGGTTGATGCCAACATAGGGTCCCGCACCTAACCAGACACCGGCATAACCCGGTGATCCTTCTGATAACAGCATAACCTATCACTTCCAGACGCTGGCATAACCCGGTGATCTCTTTTTCAGGCAACAACATAACCTGTTGACCTCCCCGGACACTAGCATAATCTGGTGATCCTTCTGACAACAGCATAACCTGTTGATCACTTCCAGACACTGGCATAACCCAGTGATCTCTTTTTCAGGAAACAACATAACTTGTTGACCTCCCGGACACCGGCATAATCTGGTGATCCTTCTAACAATAGCATAACCTGTTGATCACTTCCAGACACTGGCATAACCCAGTGATCTCTTTTTCAGGCAACAGCATAACCTGTTGACCTCCCCGGACACCGGCATAACCCGGTGATCCTTTTGACAACAGCATAACCTGTTGATCACTTTCAGACACTGGCATAACCCTGTGATCTCTTTTTCAGGCAACAGCATAACATGTTGACCTCCCGAACACCGGCATAACCCGGTGATCCTTCTGACAACAGCATAACCTGTTGATCACTTCCAGACACTGGCATAACCCAGTGATCTCTTTTTCAGGCAACAGCATAACCTGTTGACCTCCCAGACACCGGCATAACCCAGTGATCCTTCTGACAACAGCACAACTTGTTGATCCTTCCCCAGACACCGGCATAACCTGGTGATCATTCCTTGACGGCAACATAACTTGTCGATCTTTTCCAACATAGGGTCTCCGCTCCCTAGTTGATTTTACTTTTTTCTTTTTTTTTAGGCATAGGGTATCCACGCCCTAGTCTACAAATAACTCCGGATGCACTGCCCCGGCCTTTCGCCGTTTTCAATAATAAAGTAGTATAGATTTTCTTGCAATAACTCACAAGATTCCCCTAGTGAAAACTGGGGCAGAAATTTTGTTCCTTCATTTTGATTTTGTGCAGATTATGTTGGAACCCGAGATGAACAAAAGAAGAAATTTCAATCCAAAATAACAAAACAAAAGGAAGAAAGAGAAGATTGAATCCAAAAGTCCAGATGCGGAGAAGATATGAACTATTCAGGACGAGATTGAAGTCATCCGTTCGGTATATCCTGCCTTGGTCCAAAAAGCGAAGAGACGAAACCAACACCTGCGACTAACGAACATCAAGATCCAGGTCAGAGCTAGCAGAAGATCAAGACTCAAGAACAGGTCTTAGATAGGATTCTTGTAACTAGCAGCTAATAGGTTTTTAGTTTAGTCTGTCGTCTTGTTTACTTTGGGTGTAACAAGGAGAACCGCAGCAGTAACAGCAGCAACCACAGTGAAACCACAGTTCTTCGGTAGTCCCAGCTACCAAAACTTCCAGAACTACACTGACCTGATTCCTTTATAGCCAAGGATATGTAGGCAACCTTCGAAGCCAGGGTTCGGTCAAACTTTTCAAAAAACGCTTCACAATGGAACATATGAATGGGTGAAAGTCGTTCATTGCCGCTCACTTTGTCTTTACCCGAAAACTCTTCGTGTTTCCGAGCAAAGAGGGGCAGCTATGAGCATGTGATTTTTACTCGCCATATCGTCCTATAAAAATCCCAATAAATCAATTGATTTAATGAATATTGGTTGATTTTTTAGTAATTAATTATGAATTGTTTGCATTGTTTGCATATCCATAATTCATCTTCCAAAATCATTGAAATTTTGCATTATGAAGTTATTAGTTAGAATTAATTAAATAATAGACAAATGACGAGTATTTAACGTGATGTAGTTTTAATGACTAATTACTATAAAAATTAATCATTTTATTCGATAAATCATAGATTTAAGTAAGAATATATAATTTGTTGTTTTATTCTTAATTAATATATAAATATATAAAAAACAAGGTTTTGAAATTAATTGCTACATTTTTTTATTAAGTTAGAGTTTAATTTAATTAGAATAATTAAATTAATTAACTAAGAAAAACAAAATCAGACCTGAGCCAAGAAAGACCCAGGCCCAACCCCTATTTTTCTATGCACCCAGACAACCCAGGCCCAAACCCCAATCCCTACAAATGAACAACCCAGCCCAAATCCCTTCCCCAGCCTGACCAAACGACACCGTTTGGTCTAGTCAATTAAATCCTGGCCATTGATCGAAATGGATTGAACGGCCAGGAACTCACCCCCTCTAAACTATATAAATGTCCTAACCAAACCCCACCCCCCTCTTTTCACCAAATCCTATTCTCTCTAAAAACCCTAGGCGCCCTTGAAACCCCCACCGTCGTCCGGCCACCATAACAACTCCGATCAACCCCAAATGTCTACCCTACAACCCCCATCACCTCCTAAACCACCTCCTGTTCTTGGTTTTGTCAAAAAACCATCCCAAAAACCCCAATTTCAGATCTGAGATTCCAGAACCCTAAGTCTCCCATGCGCACTGATTCAAGGGCCTTCAACGGCTCGGACCTGCATGAGTCAGTTGCTCTTGACAAGAGCAATTGATTCATGTGGGTTTGACCCGTTTTCAAACCCACCGAAGTCCGGCCAAACTCCGGCAAAATGATTTTATCTGACTGGTACCCCTCCCCCTTTTGTTTCTTTTAATCACTTGTATAGTAAGATAAATCGCCTAGGCTAGTATTAAATTTCTTCTACCAATCTATGTCTTCCGTTTGGATTAATTGTTTAGATTTTTTAGGTTTTCTGTTTATTCTCCTAAATGATGTTAGTTACAAGATATTTGTTTAACTGAGTTTAGTTTTAGGTTTTTCTTCTTTACTGATTGTCCCTAAATGCTACTGCCCCTTCCCTTTCTAACTGTTTTGGGTTTATTGGCATGAACTTGTCTAGATTTAGTTGTTTTTGTGAAAAATCTATGCAGATCTATTGTTTTCTCCCCCACCTGTGTATATCTTCTCCTTGTCGTTTCAATTTTAAGCATGTTTCATGACTTTTGTTCTTGTCATACTAGGTAATTAGGTTAGGCTCCATCATTGACTGTATATATGATTTTTCTGTTTGATTCACATTGTTTTCGGTTGATGTAGTACTTAACACATTATGCAATTCCAAACTATTTTGCAACCATGATTAATCATTCTTAGATTTTCCTGTTAGTCACCATTGATTTACTAAAGATTATACTTATTTGATTCACGTTTTAGACTGCCTTCATTGTCGCTCTTTCCCACCTTCGATTGATTGTTTACTCTAGTTCATCTTCTGAGTTTAGTGTAATCTAGGATTAACCATCCACCCTGACTAAGAAATTAAATAATAATCTAATTAGACAATCATACACAACTAATTGAGTATACATGTGAACTAAATAACAGTATAATTGACCTAAGTCTAAGAAGTTTAAAGTAATTGATTAATCTGAAATTAATCAACCCTTGATAGGGCAACAAAGCTTAGCTACTAATTAATTAAATTAGAATAGAGTTACTTATTGCCTAATTGTTAGCCTAACTAACTTTCTTTGATCATACTAAGATCCTAGAATGACCAAAATAGTTTAAAAGTTCAGTTTCATAGGATTAACCACTCAATTGACTAAGAGTTAATAGATAAGCCTAATTACACCTAATGAAATTTTTTAAACCAATAAGTTCAATCAACTACTGATTTTAATTCAAATGGTAGTCAATTTGAGTTAAATGTATTTGAGCAATTGGGCAATAAGTCACACTTAACTAGTAGACTTAGTTTTCTTTAATCATCTAAACAACATAGTTGATCTAAGTCCTAGATAACTAGTTAAGATCAATTAACTAAGCTTAAGAATAATTGTTTCACTTAGACTCACATTTAAATGATTCCAACTTCTTCAATCTAGAAATTAACTTAGGTAGCTTCTTAAAGTATGTAACTGAAAATAAAATCTGTTCAAAACAAGTAGCTTGAGGGTAATGAACAAAGGAAGATTCATTTAGTTTAATTAAATTAACCTAATTTTAAGGGAACTGGTTTGACTAACCTCTTTTAAGTTTATTTAAATTGTTGATTTAATGACTTAAACATAGTAAGTAGTATGAAAGCCAACTTTAGGCATTTAATCAACTAATCTTCATTTAGTTGACCCAACCTTAGTTAAGAACAATTAGTTAGAACCTTCTAGATTAGATAAATATCAAGAAATCAGACACTTTAGGGATAGAAAGGGAATTTCAAGGGGCTGGAATGTTCTGGAAGATACAACTGTCCCAAAAGGATAGGGTTGACAGCTGTACCTGTACCCTTTTCAGCTCATTTAGGATAGGGAATATGCTAAGCATATCCCATCCCAATTGTCCCTATATATACACACACTTTTTACCACTAAAAGGGGATCTTTTTTTAGATTCTTCTCTGAATCCCTTTAGACTGAAAATCACAACTTTGACTACTAAAAACTTAGAAAATAGAAGTGAAAAGGATTTGACAGTAGGAGTGGGAAATAATCTGAGCTTAGGTTTGTCTTGTAGCTGTGATTCTATTTCCAAAACGACTTGTTTTTTTGGTTGCTGTCTTAGTTCAATCATTTGGGTATTCAAACTCATCTTCCCTTGGGTTTTCTCTACTTTGGGTTTGCTGTTTGGTTGCTGCTGGGTTTTTTCTTCCTCTTGCTGATTTTCCTCTCTGCCTAACCTTTATTTGGTCAGGTTTCTTTTGATTATTTTCTCTTCGAAAGAGGTATGTAACAATGAACTTTAAATGAAATTATTATACTCAGAATTTATTGTTAGTTTGATGCTAAATGNAATAATGTAGAAGCATAATTTTTCTTCTTTTTTTTTGTATTTTTATGTTGTAAATATGGACTGGATACTGTATACCATTATTCCAGGTTTCTTACTCTTTTCTGCTAAATCCAGAATTGGGCCAGCTTGATGAAACAACCCACTAAGGCTTTAATCAAGTTTAACTCCTTAGGCTATCAGGCCATGAGGGAGTAGACAGGCCCAAGGATTAGAGTTATCTGCTTTAAGAAGTAATACGATAAAAGTAGACATTCAACTAAAAGTATGAATTTATATCCTAGGTAATCTATATGAAAATCTCCCTGTAAACATCTGCTAGAATTTTGGAATCATGTTATTTCAGTTTCTGTAACTTTCAATATGAATAGAAGTTGGTGATCCAAAATATTTCTAACTTATCTCACATTCTTTGAATTTTTTCGAGATAGATGTATGAATATTTGTACCTTAAAAATATGTACAAATCCCGATTTTAGATCTGTGTTTAGGCTGTATAAAAATGGGCAGAAACTGCAAAGTATGAACTGGTAAAACCTGTTTATGCCCTGCTTTTTTTTTCAAGATTACAAAGTCCTCACAAAAAATAATAGATAGTTCTAGCTTACCAATTCAAGGCCGAAAAACAGTAAATAAGGTGTTTGTCTGCTTATAAGCATAGGCATGAGCCCAAATACTCATCCTTAGACTAGCTAACTTAGTCTTAGATGATTTCGAACACATATCTATCCTTTAGTCCAAAAATACCTCTTTTAGACTAAAATTACAAAACTTAGAGAATAATCGACAATTGCTTCAAATAAGCATTTTAACTATCATGACCATAGTCATGATTATGTAATCTACACTCGGGTGCGGCAACTCATGTCCCCGAATCCAACTTCAAACAATAATAAAAATCACATGTTGTAATCGTGGGTGCATTTCATGTGGCACGGTTACAATATGTCCAAAAAAAATGAGTGCACGCCATCGCGACTTGTTTCAAGATAAATCCATAAATATCAAAAGTGGTTTTAAATTATAAAATTTAAATGCACTATAGGTTTAAAACACGTATTTAGTCAGATAACTTAGGCCAAATATTAATAGTTAAGTGACCGTGCTAGAACCACGGAATTCGGGAGTGCCTAACACCTTCTCCCGGGTTAACCGAATTCCTTACCCGGATTTCGGGTTCGCAGACATTTTAAACAGAGTCAAAAACTTCCTCGGTTTGGGATATTAAAATAAACGGTGTCCCGGATCATCGTCAAAAATCCGGGTGGCGACTCTAAAAAAAAATAAATAATCCCAAAATCGAGTAATGCCACTTTAATTGGAAAAACTCCCTTATTACCCTCCAACAGGGGTGAAAAAGGAGGTGTGACATCTGTCATATTTATTTATTTCAGACTACTTTGTGTCGGCACTGTATTTTGATATTCGATGTAGTAGCTCATGACTCGGTGACACTAGATCTGGGTTCGGGTTTCTCTTACTTATGTTTTAAATGATGATTAAACTCTTAAATGCTTTATAAATATGAGACTATTGTTGCAAATGTAGTGGATTTTCTAAAAATAACTGTTAACAAATGAAATGTGTGGCTTGCCTGATTTCACGATAGGCACCATCACAACTGGGTATTTCGGGGTCGTGACAAGTTGGTAGTAGAGCTCTAGGTTAAATAGGTCTCGCCAGTAATGAGCAGGTTTAGTAGAGTCTTGCGTATCAGTACGGAGACGTCTGCACTTATCTTCGAGAGGCTACAGAACCCTTAGGAAAAATCTCACATTCTTGAATTCTGTCGTGCGAATCTATAGATTCCTGGAACTAAACTTCTGTTGTTTTCATTCTATCGCAGATGGTGAGGACTTGTGCTACTGATCAAGGTGACCAGACACCAGCTAGACCAGTGAGAGGTCAAGGCCACGGTCAGGGACGTGGCAGAGAGAGAGGTGCAGCCGGCGTAGCAGCCGGGGCAGTACCTGTGGAACCTTCTATTGTTCAGGATCAGGTCCCCGCCGCAGATGTTCTAGCGGGACAGGCTCAGGCACCGACAGTGCCTATTGTGATTCCAGGTCTTCAGGAGACCCTATCTCACATTTTGAATGTGTGCACAAGTCTTGCACAGGCAGTCACTATGTCTTCTACTTCCGCTAATTCTCAGGCCGAGGAAGGCACTCAGCCTCCAGTTGCCCGGACACCTGAGCAGGTTACGCAGGGGCTTCAGACGCCGGGGGAAGCTCCATCCCAGCTGGTTGCCCCAACCTAGGATTTTGTGGTCCACGCTTTGGCAGATGATGAGCAGCGCAGGTTGGAGAAATTAAGTAGACTTCATCCTCCGACTTTCAGTGGTACTAAGGGCAAGGATGCCAAGGGCTTCTTAGACAAGTGTTAGAGGATTCTTCGCACAACAAGGATATTGGAGGTCAGTGGGGTCCTATTTACTACCTTCCAGTTCTCAGGAGCTACACTCGCTTGGTGGGAGGCCTATGAGAGGCGTAGACCTGTTGATGCAGCGCCCCTTACCTGGTGTCAGTCCCGCAGGGAGGAGCTGTGCAGGGAGTTCGAGCAGTTGCGTCAGGGGGACATGACCGTGACGCAGTATGAGATGAGGTTCTCCGAGTTGGACCATCATGCACTTTGGCTAGTTCCCACGGATAGGGAGAGGATTAGGAGGTTTGTTGCTGGCCTCACTTATCAGCTTCGTATTTTTCTAACCAGGGAGAGGGTATCTGGTGCTCCTTTTGAGGAGGTGGTTGACATTGCCAGAGATATTGAGTCGGTTCGCCGCCAGGAGCGAGTCCAGAGGGAGTTTAAGAGGCTTGAGGGTCTGGTAGTTTTGGTGGTGTTCATTCAGGAGGTCAGTCTCAGCACAATAGAGGCCGTTCATTTAGGCCTCCTCAGCTAGTCCACCCAGCCTATAGTGGTGCATCATTAGGGCATGGTCGAAGCTCTCATCCGGGCCGTTCCTCATTCACTACTCTTCAATCCCAGAGTTCATCTCGGCCACCATCAGTTCAGGGTTTCTCGGCGCATGATTCTTCGAGTGGTTATTCTGGTTCTAGGGGTTCCCTCCAGTCCCTACCGTCATTTGCTGAGAAGGGTTGCTTTGAGTGTGGTGATCTGGGTCATATCAAGAGGTTTTGTCCACACCTTTTGGGTGGTTCATTCTAGCAGAGGAGCCAGCCTTCAGCTTCAGCACCAGTTACTTCACCACCCACCCAGGTAGCTAGGTGTGGGGGCTAGTCAGCTAGAGGCCGCCCTAGAGGGGGAGGTCGATCAGGTGGAGGTCACACTTCCGGCCAGACCAGATGCTATGGCCTCAGATGCAGTGATTACATGTATCGTTTCTGTATGTCACCGAGTTGCTTCGGTCCTATTTGATCCAGGTTCCACGTATTCTTATGTTTCATCATACTTTTCTCATTTTCTGGGTAGGCCTCGTGAGTCCTTAGTTACATCTTTTCATTTGTCGACTCCAGTAGGCAATACTATTATTGTGGACCGTGTGTATCAGTCGTGTGCGATATCTATTGGGGGTCTGGAGACCCGAGTGGATCTGTTATTTCTTAGCAAGGTTGACTTTGATGTGATATTGGGCATGGATTAGCTATCTCCGTGTCACGCTGTTCTTGATTGTCACGCTAAGATCGTGACCTTAGCAATTCCAGGATCTCCAAGAGTCGAGTGGAGAGGTTCCATTTAGTATGTGCCTAGTCGGGTGATTCATACCTGAAGGCCCAGTGTATGTTAGGAAAATGGTGTTTATCGTATTTGGCTTTTCCAAGGGATGTCAGTGTTGAGACTCCCACTATTGATTCTGATCCTGTGGCCCGTGATTTCTGGATGTGTTTCCTGCTGACCTACCAGGCATGCCACCTGACAGGGATATTGATTTTGGTATCGATTTGGTGTTGGGCACTCAGCCTATTTCTATTCCACCATATCGTATGGCACCAGCGGAGTTAAAGGAATTGAAAGAGCAGCTTCAGGAACTCCTAGATAAGGGGTTCATTTGGCCTACTGTGTCGCCTTTGGGTGCACCGATGTTATTTGTAAAGAAGAAAGACGGTTCCATGAGAATGTGTATTGACTACAGGCAGTTAAACAAGGTTACAGTCAAGAATAAGTATCCCTTGCCTCATATTGATGATTTGTTTGACCAGCTTCAAGGAGCCAGAGTGTTCTCTAAGATTGATTTGAGATCCGGGTGTCATCGGATAAAGATTCGAGATTCTGATATTCCCAAGATAACTTTCAGAACTCGTTATGACCACTATGAGTTTATGGTGATGTATTTTGGGCTGACCAAGGCCTCAGTAGCGTTCATGGATTTGATTAGCATCGTGTTTCAGTCGTACTTGGATTCTTTTGTTATTGTGTTCATTGATGACATCCTGGTATATTCTCATAGCCAGGAGGAGCACGCTCAGAATTTGGGAGTTGTTTTGTAGAGATTGAGGGAGGAGAAGCTTTATGCAAGTTCTCCAAGTGTGAGTTTTGGCTTGGCTCTGTAGCTTTCTAGGGGCACATGGTGTCTCCATCAGCTTCAGGTTCTTATACCGTATATTGTGATGCCTCAAGGATAGGCATCGATTGTGTTTTGATGCAGAAGGGTAGGGTGATTTCCTACGCCTCACGCCAGTTAAAGACTCATGAGAAGAATTACCCAGTGTATGATCTCGAGCTAGCAGCCATTGTTCACGCCTTGAAGATTTGGCGTCACTATTTGTATGGGGTGCATTGTGTGATTTTCAATGATCACCGAAGTCTGCAGCATCTGTTTAAGCAGAAGGATCTGAATTTGCGTCAGAGGAGATGGTTGGAGCTTCTCAAAGACTATGATATCACTATTCTATACCATCCGGGGAAGGCCAATGTAGTGGCCGATGCCTTGAGTCTCAAAGCAGAGAGTTTGAGGAGTCTAGCATATCTTCCAGCAGGAGAGAGACCATTAGCACTTGATGTTCAAGCCTTAGCATGCCACTTGGTGAGATTGGATCTATCAGAGCCTCGTCGGGTATTAGCTCATGTAGCTTCCAGGTCTTCTTTTATGACCGGGTCAGAGAGCGCCAGTATGATGACCCACACTTGCTCGTCCTTCAGGACAGGGTCCGACGAGTTGATTCCAGGGATGTAGGTATTGGTGATGATGGGGTTATGAGGATGCAGGGTCGGATTTGTGTTCCCAATATGGATGGGCTTCGAGAGTTAGATTCTAGCAGAGGCCCATAGCTCGCGGTATTCCATCCATCCGAGTGCCGCGAAGATGTATCAGGATCTGAGACAGCATTATTGGTGGAGGCGAATGAAGAAGGATATTGTTGAGTTTGTAGCTCGATGTCTCAACTGTCAACAGGTCAAGTATAAGCACCAGAGGCCAGGTGGTTTGCATCAGAGGTTGGATATTCCAGAGTGAAAGTGGGAGCGGATCACCATGGACTTTGTAGTTGGGCTCCCACGGACTTCTAGGAGGTTCAATGATATATGGTTCATTGTGGATCGGTTGACCAAGTCTGCGCACTTCATTCCTGTTGGTACTACTTATTCTTCAGAGCGGTTAGTTGAGATTTTTATCAGGGAGATTTTCCGGTTGCATGGTGTTCCAGTTTCTATCAGTTCTGACAGAGGTACTCAGTTCACATCTCAGTTTTGGAGGGTCGTGCAAAGAGACTTGGGTACTCAGGTCGAGTTGAGCAAAGCATTTCATCCTCAGACGGACGGTCAGTCAGAGCGCACTATTCAGATTCTGGAGGACATGTTGCGTGCTTGTGTCATTGACTTTGGGGATTCATGAGACCAGTTTCTGCCACTCGCGGAGTTTGCATATAATAATAGTTATCAGTCGAGTATTCAGATGGCTCCGTACGAGGCTTTATATAGTAGCAGGTGTAGATATCTGGTTGGTTGGTTTGAGCCGGGTGAGGCTAGGCTATTGGGCACAGACTTGGTTCAGGATACGTTGGATAAGGTGAAGTTGATTTAGGAGCGGCTTCGCACGGAGCAGTCTAGGCAGAAGAGTTATGCGGACCGGAAGGTCCGAGATGTGTCTTTCATGGTTGGGGAGAAGGTGCTACTGAAGGTGTCACCCATGAAGGGTGTTATGTGGTTCGGAAAGAGGGGCAAGTTGAGTCTGCGGTTCATTGGGCCTTTTGAGGTGCTTCAGAGGGTTGGAGAGGGGGCTTATAGACTTGCCTTGCCACCCAGCTTATTGAGTGTTCATCCGGTGTTTCATGTTTCCATGCTTCGGAAGTATGTTGGTGACCCGTCTTATGTTTTGGACTTCAGCACGGTTCAGCTTGAGGGTGATATGTCATATGAGGTAGAGCCAGTGGCTATTTTGGGTCAACAAGTTAGAAGGTTGAGGTCTAAGGATATAGCTTCATAAAGGTGCAGTGGAGACGACAGCCGGTGGAGGAGGCCACCTGGGATACTGAGTGGGAGATGCGGAGCAGATACCCTCACTTATTTCAGACTCCAGGTATGTTTCTAGACCCGTTCGAGGACGAACATTTGTTTAAGAGGGGGAGAATGTAACGACTCGGCCGGTTGTTCCGTGAGATTAGCCTCGTTTTCCCTATTTATGCTTTGTCATGTGTTGCTTAGCCTATTTATGATGTGTTGGGTCGGAATGCGGATTTTGGATTATTTAGGAATTAGGAGTGTGTTGGGAATGTGGTTTAGAGGTCCGGAGTAGAATTAGGCTTCAATTGGCAAAATTGAGTTTTTGGCCATTTCCAGTCAGCAGTAGAAAATTAGCTATCGGGGTCGGAATGAAATTCTGAAAGTTGGAGAAGGTTCGTAGCGTCATTCTAGATGTGTGTGAAAATTTACAGATCATTCGGATGAGGTTTGGTTAGTTTCGGCATTGTTGGTGAATTTCAAAAGTTTGAATATCTTTAGGCTTGAATCATGGGTTGAATTGGTGTTTCAATGTTATTTTGGGTGTTCCGAGGGTTCGACTAAGTTTGGGTGATCATTTATGACTTGTTGGTACTTTTGGTTGAGGTCCTGAGGGCCTCGGGATGAGTTTAGATGGTTATCGGAGGAGTTTTTGGCCTTAGAGGGTTGCTGGTGTGATCTGTCCTTTTCCGCAGATGCGGAGGGGTGGCCGCAGGTGCAGTCACCGTAGGTGCGAATTGGAAACCGCAGGTGCGGAATTTTCTAGGCTTGAAAAGGACCGCAGATGCGAAGGATGGGCCGCAAGAAGGATTTTGCGCAGGTGCGCACCTAGGACAGTAGGTGCGAGTCCGCAGGTGTGGTCATCGCTGGGCAGAACATATAAATAGGACCCTTAGCGAAATTTTTCCACCATTTCTATACGGGTTTGAAGCTTTTTGGAGGGTTTTGAAGAAGAAATTCGAGGGTTCTTCGTGGAGGTAAGACTTTTGGACTTAAAACTCGTTTATATATGATTATTTGACTGATGGGGGGTGAAATTTATGGAAATTAGTGACTAAAATTGGGGGATTAGGGATTGAAATTCTAGACTTTAAATTAAGTATTTGAGGGGCCATTTGTTGTAAAATTTTGGTGTATTTGGTATGTATGAACTCGTGAGAGTGTCGGGATTACAGTTTTATAATTTTTATCGAATTTCGAGATGTGGGCCCGGGGGTCGGGTTTGGCCCATTTCAGAATTTTTGGTTGAGTTTGATAATTTTTGAGTGGGCTTCATTCCTTGGTATATATTAATCATATAAATCTTACTTTTGGTAGATTTGGAGCAATCGGAGGCCGAGTCTAGAGGCAAAGGAATTGAGGGCTAGGATTTTAGCCGATTTTGAGGTAAGTAACGTTTCCAAACTTGGTTCTGAGGGTTTGAAACCCCGAACTATATGCTATATGATTATAATTAAGGTGACGCACATGCCAAGTGATGGGCGTGCGGGTGTACACCGAGTGATTGTGGCCTGGCTCATCCCATGACATCGTCTAGTAGCTATTTCGGATTGATATCCGCAAATTTATTTATGGGGTTAATGTGAAGATTCTAGAAATCATGCTAAGTCAAATGCTAGGGCTTCACACTGGAAATGTTGAGACCCGAGTGGTCGTACATTGCTGTCTCCTTAGGTGTTTATTGATTTTGTATACTCAGTCCTGTCATAGCATATCATTTCATGCCTCAGTATCGGTAATTGTTGATTTTATATATTTATCATTGTTTCGGGCTAGTTCATGCATTTGTGAGCCCATGTGAGCGAGAGTGGAGAGTAATGACTGAGTGAGGCAGAGAGCATGTTATTGAGATAGTTATGAGGTCAGACTGCACACTGCAGCGATACTCTGATCATGCCTTTGTTGGCTTGATATAGCGCTTGGGCCAATATGAGCCCCTCCGGAGTCTTTACACCCCTAGTGAGCGCATTGATATTGTGGGATGGATCTTCCCTGTGCATGGATCTTGTCTGAAGTTGATGATATATGAGGGATGATCGTCTCTGGACATAGATCTTGTCTGAGTGTTGTGTTCCGAAGATGGATCTTCTTCGTGGGACTGGATCGGTCTTTTTCCTCAGTACTGAGTGACTACAGTCACCGGTGTTTGTGTACTATCCGGGATGGATCTTCCCTGGGCCCGAGAGCCATATACAGTACTGAGTGCGCTTTGATGTGAGAGTTGTGAGCACCATGTGCATTTCCAAACTGTTGATACATTGGCATGTAGAGTACTGAGATATACCTGGGTTACTTATCATATCAGTCATATTTTATTTTCATTATCTGTTAAAACTGTGAACATGCCTAAATTCAGTGTGCTGTTTTCATTACAATTATTGAGGTTTAGTCCGTCACTACCTCTCAGCCCGCAGTTTGGGTTTGTTACTTCTGAGTTGGTGTGCTCACGTTACCTCTTGCACCTTGCGTGCAGATCCAGGTACATCGGGATGGTAGTGGTTGCTGAGCGGCTGTCAGAGTTCGTTTGGAGGCATCGAGGTAGCAGCTGGCGATCGCAGCCTCTATTATCTCCTTCTCTATCTGTCTATCATATTTATTTATTTCAGACAACTTTGTGCCGGCACTGTATTTTGATATTCGATGTAGTAGCTCATGACTCGGTGACACTAGATCCGGGTTCGGGTTTCTCTTACTTATGTTTTTAATGATGATTAAACTCCTAAATGCTTTATAAATATGAGACTATTGCTGTAAATGTAGTGGATTTTCTTAAAATAACTGTTAACAAATGAAATTTGTGGCTTGCCTGATTTCACGATAGGCGCCATCACGACTAGGTATTTTAGGGTCGTGACAGTAAGGCCTGAAATCGAAGGAGAACCCCATGAATCAAGGGAATATCAGTGACGGCAAGCTAAGGTTAGAAGAGGGGTGAGAGAGAAGAGAGGAAAGAAAGGGATCGAGGGGCGGCGAGTTTCGAAAAATGGGGGTAGGGTTAGGAGGTTTGTTTAACTAAAAGAGGAAGGTGAATCCTGGACCGTTGATCTTCTGAAATCAACGGCCAGGATTAAATCTGGGTTGGTGCGGGTTATTGACTCAGGGTTATTGGGTTTGGGTACTGGGTTATCGGTTGGTTTATTTGGGCTGATAGTTGTTGGGCTGGGGTCCGAAAATTCAATTGAAAAAGGTTATATTTTAAATACCCATTTAATTTAATAAAATAATTCACAAAAATAGTTAATAAATGATTAAAAATGCTATTTGTATGTGAAAATTATTTAAAATAATTATTTAATATTATAAAAATATAAAAAGTCATCTTCGTGTAAAATAAAGTAATTATGCATACATGGACTATTATTGCAAAGTTATTGCAATTATAATCTAATGATGTAAATATAATTATGTATAAATTAATTAAGGCTTAATATAAACACAAATGATATAAATTAAGAAATAAAATTATTATAAAATCATTTGTGATGCAATTAGTAATTATTAGATAATAAAAATGATGGAATAAATTAATTAAAAGTCTTTTAAAATTACAGAAAATTATGGAAAAATAGTAATTGATGCTCATGCATTACTTTGAAAATATATATGTATTTTAAAAATAATATAGAAAAAATTGGGTATCAACATGGAGCTATTTTAATATGTTTCAATTCAAGCTTAGTTTGTTTTCATTCAAGCTTTTATAATATCCAAGCACTTAAGTTCAGCGGATTAAATCCTATTTACCACTTCGACTATAGCATTACAATAAAGATTGAAAGGCAAAGAAAGATCATAGGTTGATTACTGAATAATTGAGTAGACTTAGAATTCAGTAATATATTATATATCTAGGACAATAAGTCATGATACTTGACATCTTCTGTTTTAAATTTTCTGTTCTTGCGTATGATGTTAACATTTGAACCCCATTTCAATCTACATCTATTGTGTAGTCTCATAAATATTCTATCTTATTCATCTTTGGCAGGTGAACAACAAAAGAGAAAACTTGTAAGAAGCGGTCTATTGTGGAGGTAATAGCCTGATCCTTTAAATCCTACTGTTGTCTTTTATATATATCTATTAGAGATAATTTTTTTTTTTTTTGTATTCTTCGTCAGATTCTGATAGATATGAGTCAAGAAAGACCTTCAAAGCCCAAAAGAAAGAGAAGTGCGACATACGCAAAACCTAGAACAATGGCATCTTTGGCAAATCAAATAAGGAGTTCGTTTAGTCAAAAATATGGTGTTCCCGTTAGACAATCAAAGAAAGAGCTTTCGAATATTGCTGAAGAGAATCTGCCACAATATCCGCGAGTAGTAGCCCATGTACAAACTTGATCAACCACTTCTACAAAATATGTTGTTCCTGCTAAACAATCAAATAAAGAGCATCCGAATATCATTTAAGAGAATCTGCTACTGCCACAATATTCAGGAGTAGAAGCTCCTGTACAAACTAGATCAACCACTCATGCCACACAAGTAATAGATGAACAAGTGGAGGAACAAGTTTAGTTGGATAATACAACCCCTACTGTAAATGAACAATCTGAAGAACAAGGTAAGAACTTATAGATTTTATCTATAAATATTTACATCCTATTGCAGTCATAAATAACGTATCAACAACACTAATTTGGTATTTTTTTTTTTTTGGTTCATATAATTGTAGACCCTTTTATTCAACCAAAAAATAGAGGTAGAACAAAGATGAAAAATGTACATGGACGCCAGGAGTGTAAAGTGATTTTACTTAACAACTTAAATAAATCTGTTGGTCCTAGTGATAAAGTTGTGATAGAGTTTGGAAGATTGCTCGGCACATTGACAAGGAATGCGACTCTATGTCCTCTTGAAATTTTGGATTGGATGAAGATGGACACAAAAGAGGATATATGGGAATATACCAAGGTCTGAACTTCTTAATTTTCAATTTTTGGTTGAAAATCTCGTATCTTCTGCACTAACATATTTGACATCAATTGTAGGATAAATAGGATATTTCTAAGCTGGAAAAAAATATACTTTGGATCAATGCAAGCTTCCTGGAGAAAGCACAAGAGTAAATTGAAAAAAGATCACTTTGACGCCTATCACAATGATGAAACTCGATTGCAAAATATCCCCGAAGATGTTCCAGCTTCTCAGTTTAAAGAATTCCTCAGGTATTGGAACTCAGAAAAACTCCAGGTATGTGTACTTCTTTCTACTTTTACTTCTTCTCCTTTTTCTTTTTTTTCTTTTTCTTTCTAAACGTCCAAAAAGTGCCGAAATGCTGACAATTTTTTTCAGAAAAATTCTGCTCGAAAAGCACTGAAACACTGGTCTATAATTGTTGTGTTGTCATATGGTCATCGACATATCGTAAAAGCAGATATGCTGAACTGATGAGTAAATAAGTTGTCCCTCTTCTAAATTCCATGCCCTGCTAACAAACTCGGTTGAAAAACCTATTTCTTCTTAGGGTCTTTACCGTTATTATAATTGAATAGAGATATGCTCAAGAAAAAGCAAGTTATGACTTTTTCTCTTCTTGTATTTACTTATAGAAGTGTCATAAGCAAAGATACAAGCACTAAATCTGTTCAAAGACAAAATATGTTACTTGAAAATATCGATGCACCATAAAGGCGCTCACTATACTCCAAACTACCTTAGGCTTGTCAGGATAAATATTAATTGGAAGAAATTACTTGTACAAAGTTTGCAAAAGTTTCATTAAAAAACTTTAAAGGCACCAAAGCAACAGAACACTATCTTCCTCTATGCTCAGATTTAGGATCTTTTGAAAAACATTAAGAAACACATAAGATAATTCTGCCCTAAGAGTTCTCACCCTTGAAGTTGGCACTTTGATTTTTATTTTTGTTTCACAATCTCGTAGAAGATTCTCATGAGATAATTTTGTCACTGAACCCATCTCTAATATTCTGTACTATTTTGGCTGCTCTTTGAGGTGTAAGATTCCTAATGTTCTGTGTGGATCTTTGGTCTTGGTTATTGTGCCTTGCTTTGTGTGAAGATTAATTAGTTGGTTAGTGGTTAGTAGTAACTACAGTTAGGTTGTTAGAACTAGAGTTAGTGAAATTAACTATGGTTAAATTGCTCATACATATATCATTGTATTCTCTCTTTTCTAATACACAAAAAAATACATTCTCTCTGCAACCGTCTCTCTTCTTCTTCTTCTTCATTCTGCACCATTGAGCATTAGCCATGGCAGAGCTTGATATGAGCTTGCATGGATGAATCCGAGTTACATCTAGTGATTATCGAGCTTACATGGTATCAGAGCCTCCGCAAATCTACCGATAATCAGTAACTTCTCAGTCATCTTCATCGCGAAGCTCAATCAGTGACTATCAATGGCGACTCGCATCGATCACACACATCCTCTGTTCGTACATCCCTCAGATACTCCTAGCTCAGTTTTGATTCCTGTAAAGCTCACAGGATCAGAAAACTATGTCTTATGGGGTCGATCAATGCGAATTGCACTACAAGCTAAGAGGAAACTAGGTTTTGTGCTAGGGACATGCAAACAGGACTCATTCGAGCCAGCATTGCGTGAAGATTGGGAGACATGAAATGCTATTGTCTTGTCCTGGATCATGAATACAGTCTCTCCAGAATTGCTTAATGGGATTGTATATTCATCTGATGCACATTTAGTCTGGGAGGATTTGAGAGAGAGATTTGACAAAGTGAATCGTGTGAGAATTTTCCAATTGCACAGGGAGATAGCCACAATTTCACAGGGAATGGATTCTATATTTGTGTACTTCACAAAGCTCAAGGAGCTATGGGTTGAGTATGATGCAGTGGTGCCTATTCCTAATTCGAAGGAATATGTCGAGCACCTTCAACAGCAAAGGTTGATGCAGTTTTTAAGTGGACTGAATGAGACTTATGACCAACCAAGAAGACAGATTCTGATGAAGACTATAGAGCCAACCTTGAATCAAGCATATGCCTTGATAATTGAAGATGAAAGTTAGAATTATAGCTCAGCTGCAGGAAATAAGGGAGATCCCATTGATATGCAAGCAGTTAAGGGACAAACAATGCAAGTTAACAGGTATAAAGGGAAGAAGCCATTTATGAAGTGTGAATACTGCAATAAGCCAGGTCATTCTAAGGAGAACTGCTACAAACTTGTTGGATATCCAAATGAGTTCAAAAATAGGAAAGCATATGCTGCCAATGTAACTACTGGAGCGTTTGGAAATGATAAACCAATGCAGGAAGGTGAAGAGAAAGGCAATAATGGGGCACCAAAGGCAGGGTCATACTTCACTGAAGATCAGTACAGGCAGATTTTGAACATGTTGAACAAAGACACTGGATGTCAAGCCAACACAGCAGGTATGGCTACCTCCTTAATGACAAACTTACCTGGTACAGAGTGGATTATTGATTCTGGAGCAACACATCACATTGCTGGTGTGTTAAAGGCAGTAGTAACCAAAGATAAAGTCAATACATACAGAAATGAACAAGTTCATTTACCCACAGGAGAAA
>MDKJ01050607.1:0-14758 GCA_005239525.1 Nicotiana knightiana
TTTTTTTTTTTTGATTCGATTAACTTTGATCTACTATTATTTAGTTTTTAGGTGTTGGCTTTTTAATAATGCAGATAGACTCATGAACGTTCTTGCAGTCACGTCAAGCGGCACACATTCTTGGGATGTTAGGAATACAAAATTTAAAAAATATTTTTGTTCCTTCTGGAGAAATTAAGGTATCTTAAAGAACTATTTGTTACTCGTTATTGTAACATTTTTTTCTTTAATAGGAAAAAAGATACGGAAGAGTATTCTTAAATCTTTCGAGATCAACGTAGAAAAATTGAATTGATTTGTAATTTTTGGTTTCTTTCTTGCTTTTAATGATATGTCGATTGTCTTTAGTTTCTTATGTATTAGATACCAACCGAAGGTGGTTTTCTTTGCTTTTCTTCTTTTTTTTCTTTTCTATTTAATCGTTCGTTTAGTTCTCTTCTAAATGGTTATTATGTTGTCTTTGCCTAGGTGCATCTTTACTTTGGTTATAAGATATTGCACGCTTGGGGTGAACTTCGGCTATAAATTGTAAAAATAGCTATATTATTTTATTCAAACATTTTGTTTTTCAAATAAAATATTCATCCAATAAATTAGAGTATTTTAGGCTTTCCATTGCTCAAAGACCATTGCCGTATATAACAAGACTAAAAGGATATTTTATGATTATTTGTCTTCCATAATATTATGTTTATGCCCGAATCATGAATTTCTTCAGTAATTCAGATTTTTCTTTAATAGTTTAAGTTTGCTTGAGTTCATATCTCTATAACCTTTTAGATAACATACTGAAATTATTTTATGTTGTCACATGAAAGCTTACTTTTCTTTTAACATAAAAGGTTTTACTTGATACACTCGAAGAGAAGTGATTAAAGGTTTGAGTTAATCATTCAATCCGACTAAAATAAAGGTGGTTAGTTACAAGTTGGACTATAAAATTTGAATCAGGCGCAGGTATGGGTCAATGCTTATACGTGATTATGATATTGTCTTAATGTTAAAATTACATTAACTACCATGCTTACGATTCATGACATATAAGCTTCGTAATACTTGCTATAGGATAACATGAAATACAACAAAAAAAAGTAATGCCATGAAGGTAAGAACGACTATCTCCATTTTTTTCGTTGTTAATGTATCTTAATATAAAGAAATATGACTTTGATATATCCTCATCGTTAAATTTTATAATTACATGGAAAGACTATATGTTTTGAGTAATTGTTCAGTTATTAAGTGTTGTTGCATTGTTTAAGTGATTTTACAACTTTTAGCATAAATTTAAAAATGTTTAGTTCCATTTTTATTACGTTAGTATCAAAAAATTTATTATTGAGTTGGTTTGAATTATTTTTTATTTTATTTTAAGGAATTGATTATTGAAGTTCATATATATTTAGTAACAAATAATTTTAGAATATTTACCTAATTGAGTATTTAATATTTTTGATACTTCGTGCATCGCACGAACATCGAGACTAGTTATGAGTATGAATATAATATCGGTTTACCAAAATAACCTTATAATATTAAGCATAATAACTCATAATAAAAGGACATAACCAGAATTCTAGATATTAGCCTTATAATCATATTAGTTTTAGGACATAATACTATACGTTAGGAACCCTACATGATTACCGTTAGGAATTTTATTTGTATAATTAATTTCGGGTTGTCTAATTCATATTTTGAACATGTAAATATCTTTAGTCATGTAATCCTATTACTTTAGGATATACTTCTTAAAATTCCGATTATATTTAATTTGAAAACGTATTATAATATCTTATTACTAATTTAATTTGAGAAGGTATTATACTGCACAAATTCATTTAGAAAAATGAGAGCCTATATTATTATAAAATCATAAATATAATATTAATATATTAAAATAGCCCTAAAATATTAAACGGAATAACTCATAGGGAAAAGACGCAACTACAATAACCTTTTGTTACAATATCTTCTATGCTTTTAATATTTATGATTTTGAAATTAATAAAAAAATTTCTATTAAATCCTCATTAAAAATATGTAGGAAGCTTTAATAAAATCAATTTCATAAGAATCTGTCACGACCTAAAAACAAAACCGGTCGTGATACCACCTATCTTAGAACTAGGCAAGCCGACACACTCTCAAACAATTCGATTTTTTAATAAAAATTGGATAATCGCTTTTTTCAAACCGAAATTTGAATAAAAGAGATAAACTCAAAAATCCAAAAATGCGGGAAATAAAAACCCGACATCGGGTATCACTAAGTCACGAGCCAATACTACAAATGTTCTAAATATAGCAAGACAACATTGCCTGAAAATAACCAAAATACACTAAAAGGGAGAAAGGCGGGATGCGATCGCCAGGTAGCTACCTCGCTATCTTCGATGATAATCCGCGACCGGAATAGTCAACAGCCGCTACCGGGACCTGAGATACCTGAATCTGCACACAAGGTGCAGGGGGTAACATGAGTACACCAACTCAGTAAGTAACAAGTCCAAACGAAGGACTGATAGGTAGTGGCAGACTAAACCGCCATAGATAACAAAACCAAACGGTACAGTAAAATAGACCTGCTTTCCTTTCAAGTATTCAACTCAGGAAGTAAAGTAGATGCAAATATGAACAATGTGAAGTAATAAGTTCAGCATGTCTCTAAGTGCCAATGCACAAAATGAATGAAAATGTACCATGTACCTCCATTCTCAAGTGCTCAACCACTCGGTATTGTATATGGCCATCAGGCCCATGGAATATCCATCTCGGAACATATACACATTTCTGACAACAATCGCTCAGTACCGAGGAAGTTTATTCCAGCCCTATGGAGAAGATGCATCTCTAGGTATAAATTTTTTGGACAAGATCCATGCCCAGGGAAGATCCATCCCTCAAAATATCATCTGCGCTCATTGGGGGTGTGTTACAGACTCCGGAGGGGCTCCTACAGCCCAAGCACTATCAAAATCATCAACATAACCGCTGTGACGTGCAGCCTGATCCCATAACTATCACTCATAATCAGGCTCTTAGCCTCACTCAATCATCACTCTCCAGTCCCACACTCACGGGCTCACAATGCCATGAACTAGCCCGAAACAATGATATGATGTACCAAATAATAACAACTGAGACTGAGATATGATATGATATGCATGAATAAGACTAAGTACATAATATCAATGAAACTAATGAGATGACTGCAAGAAACGACCACTCGAGTCTCAACAGTGTCGGCGAGAAGCTGTAATAGGATATCTAGCATGCTTTGCAGCACATTTACGTAATCACGTGATAGAAACACAAATATCAGCAAGAAAGAGTCACTAAGTGGTTCCACGGAATGAACCAGGCCAAAATCCCTATAGTGCAGGTCTGCACGCCCATCACTTGGCATGTGCGTCACCTCAATACTAATCACATAACACATAGCTCAGGGTTTCGAACCCTCAGAACCAAGTTTGGAAGCGTTACTTACCTCAATCAAGAAAAAATCCTACTCCGCGACTCCCTTGCCGCTCGACGCGGCCTCCAAACGCTTCGAATCTATCCAAAATCAGTATATTATTATCAATATATGCTAAAGGAATGAATTCCATATGAAAATTATCAAATTAGACCAAATCTCCCGAATTCGGTTCAAACCCGGCCTCGGGCCCATGTCTTGAAATCCGACAAAAATTACAAAACTAGAAAACCCATTCACTCACGAGTCCAACCAAATCAAATTTATCAAAATCCGACTTCGAATCGACATTCAAATTCCAAAAATCCATTTTATGAAGTTTCTACAAATTTTCCCAAAATTTCCACCTCAAAGTACTAATCAAATGATGAAATCAGTGATATATTCATGTATATTAACCAAATACAAGTTAGAATCACTTACCCCGAAAAATTTCTTGAAAAACCCTCAAAACATTGCCACAAACCGAGCTCCCTAAGTCCAACATGTGAAATAAAGCCCTAATTCCCGTATTTATAGTGCACCCTCTGAACCTTCACTGTGGTTGCGGCCGCGCACTCCTCACCGCGGTCCGCGTAATTCCTGTTGCGGCCACAGACCCCGAACCATACCTTTCGCGGTCCGCACAAATAAACCGCGCTCGCCTTCTCTCTTTCACGACCCGCAAAATTTCCACCATGGCTGCACAGTGCTTCCGCGGTCCGCACTCCCTACACCAGAAACCCAACACCAGCAACATCAGCAGAACACTGATTCACTCACGAGACCCTCGGGACCTCAACAAAACATACAAACATATCCTTAACATCACTCAAACTTAGTCAAGCCTACGAATCACCCAAAACAACACCAAAACACCAAATTAACCTCGGATTTCAAGCCTAAGAACTTAAAAACTTCCCAATTCTACAAACGACAACAAAACCAATCAAATAATGCCCAAATGACCCCAAATTTTTCACACACGCCACAAATGAATCTACGAACCTATTCCAACTTCTGGAATTCCACTCTGACCCCGATATCTAATTTTTCTCCTACTGACCGGAAATCACCAAATTTCTAATTTCGTAAATTCAAGCCTAATTCTACCACGGACCTCCAAATTGCATTCTGAATACGCTCCTATGTTCAAAATCACCTAACGGAGTTTTCTGAACCATAAAGACCCCAAACCGAGATGGTTTACTCATAAGTCAACATCTGGTTGACTTTTCCAACTTAAACTTCTAAATAAGAGACTAAGTGTCTCATTCCACTCCAAGACCACTCCAGACCCAAATCAACCAACCCGACGCAACATAATAAAGTTGAAAAACACCTAAAGAAGCACAAATGGGGGAAACAAGATTATAACTCTCAGAATGACCGGCTGGGTCGTTATAGAATCTTCCATTGTAATGACCTGATCGGTCATTTTTCTTTTTAGAACCCCGTGCTCCTAAATAAGACTATCCGTAATTGCTTTTACTGGATTATGACTTGCGGGGATGGTTGGTTCGGGATTTGGAAGAGTTTGGGTTGGAATTGGAACACTTAGTTCCTTAAGGTTGGCTTTAAAGGCCAACTTTGACTTCAGTCAACACTTTTAGTAAACGACTTCGGAATCATGATTCAAAAGGTTCCAATAGGTTCGTATGATGATTTTTGACTTGGGCGTATGTTCAAAACGGGTTTTGGATGACCCGGCGCGTTTCGGCGCCAAATAGTGAAATAAGATTCTTGAAGTTTTATAATTGAGGATTGGAACATGTTTTGAGGATATCGAGGTCCAAACAAAATTCTGAGACTGGGATTAGTTCTGTAGTGTCATTTATGACTTGCTCGCAAAATTTGGTGTCGTTCTGAGTAGTATAAGTATGTTTTTGGCGTGTTTGAAGTGAATTTAAGAACTTAAAGTTCATAAGTTGAATTTAGTTGGTTTTGGGGTATGATTCTTAGATTTAATGTTGTTTCGGGCATTCCAAAGGTTCGAGCGAGTCCGTTTTATGATTTAGAACTTGTTGGTATATTCAAATGGGGCCTCGGGGGTCCCGAATGTCATTCGGACGTCGCGCGAGGCGAGTCCCAACTCAAAGTGAGCTGTTGGTGCACCAGTTCTGGTGCGACCACACCTTCGATTGGTCAGCCGTAGGTGCGAGACCACAGAAGCGGTCGAAGACTCGCAGGTTCGGTCCACGCACCACAGGTGCGATAATGACTGGAGACAGTGAGGTGTTTTAATAACGGTACTTATGCTTATTTGGGGTCATTTATCATATCCTTGGCCGATTTAGGAGTTTCCAGAGGGGGGATTTCAACTTAGCATTTGAGAGGTAAGTTATTCCTACTTGTGAGTTTAATACTTGATTTTGGGTAGATTAATACATAAAGATTAGTGAAAATTACGGGTTTAGGGTAAAACTTAGGGTTTTGATAAAAATGGAATTTACCCAAGAGATTTGTTATGGAATTTAGTAAAAACAATATATTATTGATCCTTAGGTTATGGGTAACAACTTTCTTTATGAATTCCCGAAATCCGAGCATGTGGGCTTGGGGGTGAATTTTAGGAATCTTACAAATTGGCTTGGGTAATCACTTAAATGTGGGAATTATGAAATTTTGAGAATAGATTGACTAGTTTATATAATGTTTGGCTAGTTTCGAGTTGTTGGGCATCAAATTTGGAGGTTTGAGCGCATTCTCGAATCGGGAAGTAGGCTTGATGCAAGGTAAGTCTCCTTTCTAACCCTGTAAGAGGGAATTGTCCCCATAGGTGAAATAATTAATTATGTGCTACTATTTGTAGGGGCTATGTACGCACGAGGTGACGAGAGTCCGTGCGTAGCTACTATTGTACTTATGTTCGGGTAGTCTAGGATCCGAAAGCATGTTGTAATTGAATTATTTGTAACCTCATTGACAATTTAAATTGCTTAAGTCACATCAAATTTGTGATGACCCAAAAGGGCATCCCTTGTTTTATAAGTCAAAATTGTGTTCCGATGCCTTAAAAACTTCCTTTTATCTCACCTCGTTTTACGTGTGTAGCTCAGGCGTGTATCCGGGAAGATTTTATGCGAAAAATTCTAAAATGGTCTTAATATTGAATTTAAGTTGGCTTCGATCAACATTTTGGGTAAACGGACCTGGACCCGTGATTCGACGGTCCCGGAGGGTCCGTAGGAAAATATGGGACTTGGGCGCATGCCCGGAATCAAATTCCGAGGTCCCAAGCCCGAGAAATGAATTTTTGAAAGAAATTGATTTACTAAAACTATAAGAGTTCTTGGAAATTTGGTTATATTTGAAATTTATGGTATCAGGCCCGTATTTTGGTTCCGGAGCCCGGTACGGGTTCAATATGATATTTCAGTGGTGTCTGTAAAATTTGGAATGAAACGGAGGTTGTTTGACGTGATTCGGACCCGTATTTGTAAAATTTGAAACTTTGAAAGTTTTGAGATTTTTCTTTGATTTCTATGCTAAATTCGTTGTTTAAGATGTTAATTTGGAGATTTGATCGCACGAGTTATTTCGTAGGATGTTTTTGGGGTAGTGTGAATGTTTGGTTTGGAGCCCCGAGAGCTCGGGTGAGTTTCGGATAGGCATCGGGGAATTTCGGACTTAGAAAAATATGGTGTGGGTTGTTGTTTCTGGTGTCCTAGGATTTGCTCTTCGCGATTGCGGTTCAACCCATACGATCGCGGTGCACAAGCTGGGCTGGGGAAGGGTTTCTTCTACGCGATCGCAGGGTCTTGGTCGCGATCGCGTAGTGTACTGGAGGGGGGCTAGGGGAGTCCTTAGGTTGTTCTTCGCGAATACGGTCCCAGGCCCGCGAAGACGGTGGTCAGGGGGGATAGACCATCGCGAACGCGAACAGCTTATCACGATCGCGTAGTTCTTTGGCCACAATTCTCCACGATTGCGGCAGACTCCTCGAGATCACGTATAGGATCTGCTCAGGGGTTTAAAACAGTGTCAAAAATGGGAAATAACCATAATTTCATATCTCCTTCCATAGAATACGATCTTGGGCAATTTTTGAAGAGGAATTTCATCACCAAATCATCGGTTCGTGTTATTAACCTCATGTTCTTCATTTTCCGTTAATACCCATTAGATTTCTAGGCCTAAATCATGTTTTTAAGGGTAGAAAATTAGGGATTTGGGCAGAGTTAGGGCTTTTTGAATAATTGGAATTTAGACCTCGTTTTAGGTCGGATTTTGAAACTATTACATATTCGGGCTCGTGGATGAATGGGTGATCGGGTTTTGGTCAAAACCTCGTGTTTTTACCAAGCAGGACCGGGGTCAATTTTTGACTTTTTGGGAAGAATGATGTAAAACCTTTAATTAAGCATTGGGATTGAATTGTTTGACATTTATTGATGTTATTGAGTTGAATATGTCTAGATACAAGTGAATTGGAGTCAAATTCAAAAGGGAAAGCGGTAATCGAGGCTTGAGTTTGGTCGTGGAATCCGAGGTAAGTGTTTGGCTTAACCTTAGCTTGAAGGAATAGGTGTTATGTCCTATTTGCTATGTGTAAATATTATGTTCAAGTTATATGTGAGGTGACGAGTATCTATACGTTGGTGCCAAGTAGGCCCGTGAGTCGAATATTGTGATTTATGTAGTTTTTCGTAAGTAATATTTGAGTTTCACCTTATAGTTATCCATGTTGGTGGAAATTCCTTGATATTGAGTATTATTGAGTATTAGTTTTCGGTTGAAGATTTTTATATGAACTTATGTACTAAGTGAGATTGGATATAGTTGTTTACCCTTGCCGGGATGGTATAAATTCCACTGTTGACTCCCTTGCCGGGAGGTTTTGGGTTAATTGTGTTTACCCTGTTATTTGTTCATTGTTGGATTGCTATCATTGATGTGTTTGGGTGAGGAAGAGTGTAAAAGCACGAAGGGTGATGCCGTGCGTGAGCTTTTGAGTGAATATTAATGCACGAAGGGTGATGCCATGCCAATATTGTGCTTGTAAAAGCACAAAGGGTGATGTCGTGCCATGATATGAGAGCTAATGCATGAAGGATAATGTCACGACCCATTTTTCCCTCCGAAAGGTATCGTGACGACACCTAGTCTCTACCACTAGGTAAACCTAAAATTTGTGGAAAATAATAGAATCAATAAAAATAAAGACAGAAAAGAACTCAAGTAGATATAACATAGCTACTCAGCATATACACTTTAACTTCCCAAAGCCCGGAATGTCACTATAGTCACAAGCTCTGTACTAAATGTAGCTCTATACAATGAAACAGTTGAAAAATACGTAAGTCTTGTATGGCTATACTAGAGTAGAAGGGAACTCGTGGGATTCTGCGGACGCGGCAGAATTACCTCGCGGTCTCCTGGCTGCTGCTAGAACGACTCCTAGGCACGATATTGGGTGCTGGTACCTGGATCTGCACATGGGGAAAACATGCACAGTAAAGGGCGTGAGTACTCCACAGTAGGTACTCCGTAAGTGCCAAGCCTAACCCTAGTCAAGTAGTGACGAGGTCAGGTTGAGGCCCTACTGAGTTTTTAAAACAAGTCAATATACAATTTAAGACAGTGAAATATAGATAAGAAATGATAAACACGATTAATGAAAACGGGAAGATAAACAACAGAAAGAGAGCCCTCAGCTTAGCACATCATATGTTTCAACAGTAAATGTGCAATGCAGTACACGAGGAAAGATCTCGGATCTCTGTCCGTAGTCCTAATTTAAATATGTTATGCATTACATGGGGAAAGCTCCCAGATCTCCATCAGTAGTCCCAATTTAAATATGCATTTCAGTAAAGGGGAAAGCTCCCGAATCTCGGTCCGTAGTCCCAATTTAAATATGAAATGCAGTACAGGGGGAAAGCTCCCGGATCTCAGTCCGCAGTCCCAATTCAAACTTGCAAAGCAGAAGTATGTCAATTATGACTTAATTAAACAGTTCAGGAAAATAACAGGCAAGAATAGAGTGAAGCTACCTAAGCATGGTGTGACTAGTAGCAAATAAGAGGAAATCAAGTCAGATCAGGTAGGCATGCTTATTCTTAAGCTATCTACTCAATTAAGATAGGAAAGTAATATGTGAATGAAAATGAGCGATTTCATGGGAGTAAAATAGGATTTTAGCAACAATGGCCCATGTACGCATTCGTCACCTCATATACACGGCGTCCACGTAACAAAATCAGTATAAAAATGCCTAAGGGGAAGTCCCCAACACAGAATTAGGCAAGCCACTTACCTTGACTGTGCTAATCAACTCAATAACACGCTCTTGCCACGAGTATCTGACTCCGCGTGACCAAAATCTATTCAAATCGTTTGCATGGTGTAAATATCACTTCAAGGGAACAAATTATTTATAAGTTAATACGTGAAATAAGAAAATTCGTCCAAAAAGTCCCCCGGGCCCACATATCGGCTCGGGTAAAATTTATATTTCCCAAACACTCATTCGCTCATGAACCCACTTGAAGAAGAATTAACAAAATCCGACGTCTAAATCTCTCTAAATTCTCAGATTTCTACTTGGAGAAATTTCATCCCATTTTCATGGGGTTTCATCCAATTTCATTGATTAGATTCAGGAAAATGATAGAGATTATTGATATACAAATGGATTAAGGTTAGAAAACGTTACCTATGATTCTCCTCTTCAAATCCCACTGAAAATCTCCAAGTTCCAAGATCACAATCGATTTTGGAATTATGAATTTCAAACCCTCGGATTTTGGTATTACCAGCCCAGAAATTTCGCACCTCCGACACTAGGATCGCACCTGCGGTGCCGCACCTGCGGTGCCGCACCTGCGAAAACCCAATCGCAGGTGTGGAAATTCATTAAATGACCTGGGTTCGCACCTGCAGCACCCTCCTTCGCACCTGCCTGTCCGCACTTGCGGAAATACCATCGCAGGTGCGAGACTTCAGAACCAGAATGGTTCAGCTGCTCTCAAAGTCTCGAATTCACCCGTTTGGTATCCGAAACAACCCTAAGGCCCCCGGGACCTCAACCAAACCTACCAACTGACCCTAATACCTTGTTCAAACTTGGTCGAGCCTTAAAAACACATCTCATAACATCAAAATCATCAATTATGCATAGATTCAAGCCTAAGAAGTTAAGAAATTTCTAGAATTCACATCCCGTGCCGAAACACGTCTAAACTCATCCAAATTACCTCAAATTTTGCACATAGGTCATAAATGACATTACGGACCTGTTGTCGCTTTCGGAATTCCATTCCGATATCAAAATTTCACCTATTGGCCGAAATCGCTGAAATTCTAACTTTCACCAATTCACGCCTAAATCCACATCCGACCTCGAAAACACATTTCGAACACGCTCCTAACCCCGAAATCACCCAACGTAGCTAACGAAATCAACAGAATTCCATTTTGAATCCGTCTTCACACTGCTCTAGCTACGACCATATTTCTAAAGCTAAATTCCATATTTATGGACTGTATGTCTAAAATCACCCCGGACTTCATCACTCAACGCTTCGACAAGTTCCAATAACATAAATAGACATGGGAGAAGCGGTTAATAGGGGATCGGGGTGCTATTTTTTAAAATTACCGACCGGGTCTTTACATCCTCCCCCTCTTAAGAAAATCGTTCGTCCTTGACGAGCATAGAAACATACCTGAAGCTGGGAAAAGATGAGGGTACTGACTCCGCATATCCTGCTCGGCCTCCCAACTCGCCTCCTCGACTGACTGACCCCTCCACTGAACCTTAACTGAGGCAATATTCTTCGATCTGAGCTTTCTGACCTGCCTGTCCAATATAGCCACATGCTCGTCAACATATGATAGATCTTTGTCCAACTGGACTAAGCTGAAATCCAAGACATGAGTCGGGTCACCGTGATACTCCCGGAGCATGGAGACGTGGAACACCGGATGGACCCCTGCTAGGCTGGGAGGCAGGGCTAGCTCATAAACAACCTCCCCAACGCGTCGCAACACCTCAAAAAGGCCAATAAATCTCGGACTCAGCTTTTATTTCTTCCCGAACCTCATGATGCCCTTCAAAGGCGATACCCGAAGCAAAACACGATCATTAGCCATAAATGCCAAGTCACGAAACTTCTGATCTGCATAGCTCTTCTGCCTGGACTGAGCTATGCGAAGTCTCTCCTGAATCACCTTCACCTTGTCCAGGGCAGCCTGAACCAAGTTTGTACCCAACAATCAAGCCTCGCCCAACTCAAACCATCCCACGGGAGACCTGCACCGCCTACCATACAAAGCCTCATACGGCGCCATCTGAATGTTAGAATGGTAGTTGTTATTATAAGAAAACTCTGCAATAGGCAAGTACCAATCCCATGACCTTCCAAAATCTATCACACAGGCACAGAGCATATCCTTGAGAATCTGAATCGTGTGCTCGGACTGCCCGTCCGTATGAGGGTGAAAAGCTGTGCTCAACTCTCCCCTGGTGCCTAACTCCTGCTGAACGGCTCTCCCCTGGTGAAGTGAAATTTTTACCTCTGTCTAAAATAATAGATACTGGATTACCGTGGAGGCGAACAATCTATCTGATATAAATCATAGCCAACCTCTCTAATGAATATGTAGTCAGTACTGGAATGAAATTGGCTGATTTGGTCAGCCGATCCACAATCACCCAAATAGCATCATGCTTCCTCAAAGTCCGAGAAAGTCCAACCACAAAGTCCATGGTGATCCGCTCCCACCTCCACTCTGGAAGCTCAATCTACTGAAGTAACCCTCCCGGTCTCTGATGCTCACATTTGACTTGCTGATAGTTGAGACTCTTAGCTACAAACTCCACTATATCTTTTATCATCCTTCGCCACCAATAGTGTTGTCTCAGATCCTGGTACATCTTCGCGGTACCCGGATGGATGGAATACCGCGAACTATGGGCCTCCTCAAGAATCAATTCCCGAAGCCCATCCACATTGGGCACACAAATACGCCCCTGCATCCTCATTACCCTGTCATCTCCTATATCCACATCCCTGGCATCACCCCGCCGGACTCCGGAAGAACCAAAAGGTGGGGATCATCATACTGGCGCTCTCTGATACGGTCATGAAGGGAAGATCAATCAACCACACAAGCTAATACCAGGCAAGGCTCAGAAAGATCCAATCTCACGAACTGACTGGCTAAGGATTGAACATCTAAGGCTAGGGGCCTCTCTGCTGCATGAAGGTATGCCAAACTCCCCAAACTCTCCGCCCGGTGACTCAAGGCGTCGACCACCATATTGACCTTCCCTGGGTGGTATAATATAGTGATGTCATAGTCTTTTAGCAATTCCAACCACCTACGATGGCGCAAATTTAGATCCTTCTGCCTGAATATGTGCTGCAAACTCCGGTGATCCGTGAATATCGCACAGGGAACACCATATAAATAATGACGCCATATCTTCAGGGTATGAACAATCGCTGCCAACTCGAGATCATGAACATGGTAGTTTTTCTCATGAACCTTCAACTATCTCGACGCGTAGGCAATCACCCTACCGTCCTGAATCAACACTACTCCCAAGCCAATCCTGGAAGCATCACAATAAACTGTATAGGACCCGGAACCCGTAGGCAAAACCAACACAGGAGGTGTAATCAGGGCTGTCTTGAGTTTCTGAAAGCTCTCCTCACACTCCTCAGTCAATATAGAAGATGCACCCTTCTGGGTAATTCTGGTCATAGGCGCAGAAATGGATGAAAATCCCTCCATAAAATGACAATAATCCCTATCCAAACCGAGGAAACTGCGGATCTCGATAGCTGAGGACGGTCTGGGCCAACTCTGTATCGCCTCCACCTTCTTCGAATCTACCTTGATCCCATCCAAAGACACCACGTGGCCTAGGAATGCCACAGAATCAAGCCAAAAATGACACTTAGAAAACTTGGCATACAACTTCATCTCCCTCAAGGTCTGAAGCACGATCCTCAAGTGTTGCTCATGGTCCTCCTTGAACCGAGAATATACCAGAATTTCATCAATGAAAAACGCGACGAAAGTATCAAGATATGGCTAAAATATGCTGTGCATCAGATGCATGAAGGTTGTTGGGGCATTGGTCAGCCCAAAAGACATAACAAGGAACTCATAGTGGCCATATCTGGTCCTGAAGGCAGTCTTCGGGATATCCGGTTCCCGAATCTTCAACTGATGATAACCTGACCATAGATCAATCTTGGAGAACACCCTAGTACTCTATAACTGGTCAAATAAATAATCAATGCAAGGCAATGGGTTCCTATTCTTCACTTTCACCTTATTCAGATGCCAGTAGTCAATACACATATGCATCGAGCCATCCTTTTTCTTCACAAATAACACTGGAGCTCCCCAAGGTGATACAATGGGCCCGATGAATCCCTTTTCAAGCAACTCATGTAGCTGCTCCTTCAACTCCTTCAAATCAGGAGGAGCCATGCGATAGGGAGGAATGGAAATGGGATGAGTGCCCGGTAATAAGCCAATGCCGAAATCAATGTCTCTATCGGGCGGCATACCCGGAAGATCAGCTGGAAATACATCAGAATAGTCCTTAACAATTGAAACTGACTCAACTGTAGGGGTCTCAGCACTAACATCTCTCACATAAGCCAAATATGCATCACACCCCTTTTCGACCATCCGCGGAGCCTTAAGAAAAGAAATGACTGGGCGGGGTGTATACTCTAATGAACCTCTCTACTCTAACCTCGGAAATCCTCGCATAGCCAGCGTCACGGTCTTGGCGTTACAATCAAGAATAGAATAATATGGAGACATCCAGTCCATACCCAATATAACATCAAAATCTACCATACTGAGTAGTAGTAAATCATCTCTGGTCTCAAAACCACTGATAGCAATCAAACATGACCGATATACGCGGTCCACAATAAGAGAATCTCCCACCGGAGTATAAACATAAACAGGGGAACTCAAAGAATCCCGGGCTATCCTTAGATGTGAAGCAAAATAGGAGAACACATATGAATATGTAGATCCTGGGTCAAATAATACCGATGCATCCCTATGACAAAGAGGAACAATACCTGTAATGACTGAATCTGAAGCAATGGCCTCGGACCAGGCTGGAAGAGCATAGTACCTGGCCTCTCCCTCTAGGGAGACCTCGACCTCCCCGACCTCCACCTCAAGTTGCCTGGGATGGTGGGGTAGCAGCTGGGGCTGGAAGAATAGATGGAAGACCTGGTGGAAGACGTGGAGCCTGATAAGTCTGAGGTGGTGCACCCCTCCTCGCTCTGGGGAAATCTCTGATCATATGATGAG
>ML392902.1:0-13629 GCA_005239525.1 Nicotiana knightiana
GGCCATGAATTGCTTGATGCAGGATTCGCAGGCCATGAAATTATGTTCTCGGGCCATGAAGATGATGTCTCCGAACCATGATGCCTTTGAACAATGATATGCAAACTAATAAAAGAGATCATCAGGCCATGACATGGTGTTCTCGGGTCATGAAGATGGTGCCTCCGAATGATGACGCCTTTGGATAAGTTGGCGATATTTCAGCCCATGAAGATGCAATAGTATGATGCTGACAAGACAGAGCTTAGTCTTGCGAATTAAAGAGGCAGAGCTTAGCCCAAAAGGAAAGCGCAGTAAATAATTCTAGAGGCATTGGTTGCTTTTGAGAAGTAAATGAGAGGCAGCGTTTAGCCTCGGAAGGCAGAAAGGTAGCCTTATGAAAGATGTGAATGCATATGGAGGTAGCGTTTAACCTCGGAAGGCAGAATGTAGCCTTATGCAAGATACGAATGCAGATGGAGGTAGCGTTTAACCTCGGAAGGCAGAAAGATAGCCTTATGCAATATGCGAATGCAGATGGAGGTAGCGTTTAACCTCGGAAGGCAGAAAGGTATCCTTATGCAATATGCGAATGCAGATGGAGGTAGCATTTAACCTCGAAAGCCAGAAAGGTAGCCTTATGTAAGATTTAAGGAAGGACAACAGAAATTCTTAGCTGGTGTTAAATTGCGGTAGAGAATTGTGATAATGAAGCATCGTTTATGCTGATAATCAATGTTGGCATGATGGGTTTGAGGAACGATGTCTGTCCTTTGAGCGGATAATATGTTTTGGGGCTTTTACAATTTTGTGTCTGCATCCAGAGAAAGATCGTGGGTTTTGTAAAGGGGAAAGGTTAGTTCGCATTCCTGCTGGCTCTGCTTGGATCGTTTTCTTGATCATGATGATAATGTCTGTATCATTGGGGTAGTGTTTGCTAAAAAAACTGCTTCAGAAAATATAAATATGCATGATTTTGTAAGATATAATATATAATCTAAATAGTTTTAGATGAACCGACGACATGACACGGCTCGAGACATTGAAACCTCTCCTGCTACGGAATTTTGAGGGTCCTCCTCAAAATTCTGCCCCAGTTTGCTGGGTGGACGCCTATGACTGCTGCTCGCGCGGCGATTGGCTGAACTTGCTTCAGAATTTTGAGAGACTTCCTCAAAATTCTACCCCTGTTGGCTTGGGTGAATGCTTGTGGACTGCTACTCGCTTCAGAATTTTGAGGGTCCTCCTCAAAATTCTGCCCCAGTTTTCAATTGCGGGAAAAAATAGATTTTTATTGAATTGTGACCGAACCCATAGGGCTGCCTATGTATGCCCTCTTAAACAGGAATCAGGTCAGGCGTAGTTCGATTTACATCACTGAAAAAGCATAAAGATTACACATAGTAGCGCTTGACTGCATCTGAATTGATCGGTTTCGACCAAACTTCTCCGTCCATTTCTGCAAGTATGAGTTCTCCTCCTGTCAGCACTCTATGGACCATGTACGGACCTTGCCAGTTGGGAGAGAACTTCCCCTTGGCTTCATCTTGATGCGAAAGATTTTCTTTAACACCAGCTGCCTTGGTGTGAATCGTCTCGGCTTGACTTTCTTGTTGAAGGCCCTGGCCATTCTGTTCTGATATAGTTGATCATGACATACTGCATTCATTCTCTTCCCGTCTGTAAGGGCTAGTTGCTCATAACGGCTTCTTACCCACTCTGCATCGCTGAGTTCATCTTCCTGTAGAATTCTTAGAGATGGAATCTCCACTTCGGCAGGAATAACAACATCTGTACCATAAACTAGCATATAGGGAGTTGCCCCTGTTGATGTGCGGACAGTGGTGCAGTATCCCAATAAAGCGAATGATACCTTTTCATGCCACTGCTTGTGCCTTTCTATCATCTTCCTTAGTATCTTCTTGATCTTTTCTGAATCTCCCAGGTTGATAACTTCAGCCTCGTCCAGGTTGGACTTAGGTCTGTTCTCAAAGTTCTCAATTTCTTTAACAATCTCGTCAGGTATGTCGTCTTCGTCTGAATCAATGTCCATTTGTTGCGTTGTCTCATTGCATGTCATAGTCATTGGTTCATCAAGACAAGTAATAGTAATGTTGTATAAATAAAGTAATGAAAGAGGACAATAGCAATAAATATCGAATTCGTAAGAGAAATTTAGAAGATGCTTTGATGAATTGAATAACTGTTTTGAACATTGAAGATCTTATTGCAGAAACTAAAAACTGCAGGAAAAGGAAATTATTTAGTAAATAAAAGAGTAAATAATGCTTGTTTTAGCCTTGCTACCCCGAGGCTCGTCGGGCTTTGGTTGTCTTGATAGACCAGTTCTTGAGATATGTCCCCTTGCTTGCAGTCTGTATGGAAGGGCCTTCCTCCCTCTCCTCCTCAAGAACAACACAGCAATCAATATCCTCGTCCTCTAGAAACAAACTCCTCATCGATGCAAGTGCTTCTTCTTCGTCTGATCCGTAAATAATGTTGGCCTGCTTGAAAGTCTGCTCAAGATGAGGTATCGGCTGCTCCGAAGGGTAATAGGGACCGCGCCAAGGTGGCGACCAGTCGTTGAATTCCTGCCAAGTGTACTCATACCCCAGACCGAAAGTGGTACCATGTTTCTTGAGCTTTATGGGCTTCGTGATCCCTTGGAGGTTCTTACCTAGCCCTTTGCCTGGCTCATATCCTCTCCAGTTCAGGATGCTCTCAATCTTTCTATCCCACCACTTGTCCTTGTCGATAGCATTGACCCGTTATATGTGGTGGTAAGTTCCCCCGCCTATCTTCCTTTTTCCGTCAATCACCGGAATAGTTTGACGACTATAAATGGGGTTGCTACTGTCACCATGAATAATCACCTCTTGGTGGTTCCACTCGAATTTTACCGCCTGATGTAGAGTTGACGCTACGGCCCCAGCATCATGAATCCAGGGTCGTCCCAACAATAGGTTGTAGGATGCTGGCACATCTATCACCTGGAAATCCACTTCGAACCAAGTCGGTCCCATTTGCAGACATAGACTGATCTCCCCCATGGTGGACCTCTGAGAATCGTCGAAGACTTTCACATTGATCTCTTCATCCCTTATCTCATGTATCCCTTTACCCAATTTTTTGAGTGTTATCAACAGACAGATGTTAATACTGGAACCTCCATCAATCAAGATCCTTGTGATGAAATGATCTTCGCATTGCACGGTGATGTGCAGTGCTTTGTTGCGCCCCAATCCTTCAAGTGGTAGCTCGTCCTCATGAAAAGTGATTTTATGACTCTCCAGTACCTGGCCTACCATATTGGCCATTTCCCCGCTAGTGATGTTGTTTGGCACATCTTCACTCAATACTTTCAACAAAGAATTTCGGTGTGTTTTAGAATTCTGCAGCAAAGAGAGGATGGATATTTGTGCCGGTGTCTTGTTCAGCTGGTCGATGACCGAATACTCCTTAGCCTGTACCTTTCTCCAAAGGTCATCAGGACCTGTTTTGATAAGGGGAGGCCGGTTGGCAGCCTGCTTGCTTGACTCGGCCAGATGCTCAGGGGCGTAGACCCTACCAGTTCTCGCCATACCCTGTTGCGACAGCTTCCTCAGACCTGACCTTGCCTTTCCTTCTCGCCTCGGCTGCGTAGTCCCAAGGGATAGCGTTTGAATAGAAGGGTGGAGTGGTTGACATTGTCACCGGAATTGGTGCGGCCATCCTTACTTCAAACGGAATGTGTGTTCGGGGTGGCAAGACTGCGACCTCGAATGGTGCATGTGCATTTGCTGGGGATACAAACTCAACTTCAATTGGCACTGGTGACTTTGCGGGTGGCGCTGCTTCAAACTCAAATGGTATAGTCTTAATCAGGCTTGCCTACTAGTTTTAAGCATGCTGACAGTTAAAGATGAACACAAAGGCAGTTCTGATTTTATTTTCTAAGTTGATTACCTAAGTCTTGCCTAGGTGTAGGATAACATGCAACAGTTATTCAGATTTGTTAACGACTCTAGGTTGTTTATAACTAACAACAAACAATTCTAGGTGTTGAAGATGTGCAAGGACTAATTACCAGTTGTTTAGAACAGGGGACTGTTTTAGATATCTGTATTTAGACTAAGTGCGGTTAAATGAGTACGATCCTATAGCATGATGTCGAATGCAGCATGATGCATAATAACTTAAACAGGATTTCTGAATGCACATAAAATCACAGCATTATGCACAGTTTCAGGAATAGCATAGGTGATATATTTTCTAATGTTGTTTACCTGGAAACGGGATCTCTAAGTGCGTAGGCATGGTGAGATATGATTGCAGTTAATATTATTTATCCTAGGACAGGACTTCTAATGAAGTTTCAGAACACGTTTATATGAGCAGAATCATATATTAGCAATTTACTTAATTATTTGTCCTATAGGCAGGATCTCTAAGTGAGGGAAATGAATGATGACATGCTGAAAGGAAAACAGTATATATGAGCCTAAGTAGCATGATATCTAATGCACGGCATGTTGTACCTAAACATGGTTGCTATTGCGCATAGAGAAAATAAACCTAGAAACATGGTCTCTACCCTTAATTATACTACAGCATGCATATCATCCACCCATTTTCACTATCCGACCCCAGAGTTGTTTACAATTAATTATTACAGACCATTGAATAGGAATTACATGACTAAAAATAAGAAAATGAGAAGTTAACTATAAGGAGCCTTCATAATAGGCTCAAGTCTCCAGGTACTCAATGCCAAGTATTATTTCACAACCTTTCTCATAATCCGGGTGTGTCAGAGTTCCCTAAGGACCTCAAGGGCTCCCGGGCAGTGCTCACACCCAGATTTCATAGCCAAGATAGAGTAAGTGCAGTGTGGAATGGCCAACCTCTGTGTGTCAAAGTTCAGAGGGAGCTCAAAGGTCCTAAGGCAATGCTCACACAGAGGGGGCAGAACCTAAGGGGGTCTAAGAGTATAGTGAAAGTGCTCGACATAGTTTTGAGGAGTTTAAGTAGGAAAACAGTTTTGAAACAGTTTAGAAAAGAGGAGAGACTGTGTGAAAAATAGTTTTTTTTCATAACAAAAGGTTTAACTGATGAAAACAGCTAGAGAGAACACCATTCTCAAAACAGGCTCAGCATCACATAACAGGACCAAGAATAGTCCAACAATCACAAGCAGGGGTATGGGACTTGAGAGACAAATAGTAAGGGCAAACATGTAGCAGGCAGAAACATATATGAGCACACAATCAGAAACTCCTAAGGGTTCAGGGGATCAGGGGTACAACAAAGTATCGGATTAGATTAACGTATCAATACCAAACAACTAAGACCATGATCAGACTAATGTACCAGTCACAGGCATGGGAATTCACATAAGAAGCAGGTGCTAAGTATACAGAAACATGTTGGTCATTGACAAGTAAAGCATAACTTAACAAGTAGAGGGAATTCAGGATCTCAGTTACATGTTGAACAACAGAATAGTAAATAGAAGCAGATTAGAAACACAATAAATTGCAATAGTGAAGAAAGCAGAAACACAAAGCAGAAATAGGAGAGGCACAATGTTTAGCCTTGGCTTGCAGCCGGCTAACTTAGAATAGTAGCAAGTAGCACAGAAGAGAGAATAGAGAGCAAGTTTTAGCTGTGAGAGAAAGAGTTGAACAGATTAGTTGTTCGTGTGTGTGCTAATGAACGAATAGAGTATATATAGTTTTGAAAAGAAGGAAGAGGAATAAGGTAAAAATAATAGTTCGGCAGTAATTATAGAAATAATCATCAATTAGAATCAATTTAGTATACAGACTTTCTTTAGTTAAGGAATCATACCCAAACGGTAACAAGTAGTGGCAACAAAAGGAAAGGAATCAAGTAAAGTGTATATAATTATAGAAATAAACACAATTAGGATCCAATCAATACAAGTACTCCCCACAATTAAGGAGTCACAGTTCAAACGGATACCACAGTAGTAAAGAAGGAAAGAGAACTAATTTGAAAGACTAATTTTAATCGTACAAAGAGTAGTAAAGAATAGTGTATGTGATTAGGGCTAGGTACAGAATATATTAATTAAATAAAGTATATAATTAATTGACAGCATACTTATACATAACAGAAGGTAGAAAATAATTCTGAAAATCAGTAAGAAACCCCTCGAAATCGTAGGGAATCAGTTATCAAATAAGGCGAATGTCACACAAATATGCAAAATTAGTAAAGAGTTCTAAGGAAAAATACACAGAATCACAGTTCTAAGGAAATAGAGAAGATAACACTGATTTATCATGACACTATGAGAATAAGCAGGTAATAAACTAGAATCAAGACCATAAGAAAGAACATTATCAAATATGAGTTAGGGTTTCGTATAGAGCATGATATAGTCAGGAATAATCGAACACAAAAAACCCTAACAAGCAAACATAAGTAAGAATCGTAGGATGTTTACAAGAAACATACAGATCAACTAAACACGGCAACCAAGACGAACTCAGAACCCTAAAATTGGGGGGTTTTTTAACAGAATAACTCAAGTAAAGAGAGAATGCTTAATCAAACATTTGAAATATACTGAGAATCATAGATTAGTACCAAAAATCAGAAGAGAAAGCGTTTTGAAAGGGGTTAAGAAACCCTAGTTGAAGATAAAGAGTTATTTTAGAGAAATCAAAAAACCTTTAAGGAAAATAATAAAGAGCCCATAATATACACAGATCTAAGACATATCTAAAATAAAATCGGAAAATTTTAGGAGTTAGGATTTCAAAGAAAACAAGAAAACCTTAAAATGTCATCGGCTTTAGCCGGAAAAGTCATAGATCTTACTCAAACGGCCGGAGGTGGCCGGAAAATGGCATGAGGGACCACGGGTAGGAGTTGAACCGCCTCTGGGTAACTTGAAGACCTCAGGGTAGTGTTAAACCGGCATGGGGTGAAGCAGGGGCCAGGAGATGATGAGAGGCCATGGTTTCCGACGAGGGAAGTGGCCGGAGAAGGTGTACAGAGCTCATCAGAAGGGGGGAAAGTGAAAGGTTCTAGAGAGAACCAGAGATAGAGAGAGAGAGGTAGAGAGACCGGTTGAGAGAGAATGAGAGGGGGGTAGTCATCTAGGTCTAATTAAGGAAGGGAGAGATCTGGACCGTTGATCAAATTTGATCAACGGTCAAGATTAACTCTGAGTTGGGCTGGGTAGATAGGATATTGGGCTTGGGTATTGGGCTAGATTAATTGGGTTAGGACCAGGTTTGATTTAGGCTAGGATTTAAATAAAGATGGCTATTTGTTAAATACCCTTTAAAATTAGATAAAGTAATTTAATAAAAAATATATAGTAATTATATAAAAAAAAAAAATTAAGACTAAATAGGTGAAATTAAGGTAATTAACTAGTATTTAATATATTAAAAAATGGCTACTTATCGGATTAAATAGTATAGGTATACAATTAGGCTATAATTGCAAAAATTACTGCAATTATAGCTAAATAACGCCAAATTGGCTAATTTGTGAAATAATTAAATACTAATAAGATCAAAGAAATGATATATTGAGATGGGAAATATTTTGAAATTATTTATAATATACTTTATGAATAATTATAAAATACTAAAGAAATAGGAAAACAAATTGATAAAAATATGGAAAATTAGGGAAAATACCATTCATTATGAAAAGTGATTTTGAAGGTATATATGCAAATTTTAAAATAGTTTGAATAAAAATTGGGTATCAACAACGACCCCACCGACGATCATGTGAATCACATGTTGTGGTTCTTCCTGTTTGTTCTTCCTGTTTACATATCTGTCTCTGAAGTGGTTCTTAGCTCGGTCGCTCAAGAATTCTCGAAGATGGCCCTCATTAAACAGACGGACTACTTCCTCTCCTAGTTGTCTGCAATCCTCGGTTCTATGGCCATGGGTACCATAGTATTTGCACATTTGGTTAGGATTCCTCTGGGTCGGATCGGTCTGTAGGGGTCGAGGCCACCTGGTATCTTTTATCTACGCAATGGCCGATACAATAGTTGATGCATCAACGCTGAAGTTATATTCTGATAGTCGTGGTGCTTTTGCGGGCTCGACATTTCTATCGAAACCACTCTTACTCATGAGCCCACGGGAGCTCTGTCCTCGATCACTTCGAATGGAGTTGTTTCCAGGACCACTGTTTCTCCGATCTCCACCGTATGGTTGATATCGATCCATGTTCGATCGTGGTTCTCTGTTGATGTCACCCTGAGTTCTGCCAATGGGCCTGTTTGGATAAACGGAACCGGAAGGGGTTGCCAAATGATCATCCTCGACCCTGATTTTTGACTGGTACCGATTATGCACATCGGCCCTGGTCAATGCTGGATATTCGATTAAATTCTGCTTCAATTTTCGTGAGGCCACCGAACTTCGTACGTTCAATCTTTAAGTAAAGGCCTGGACGGCCCATTAATCTACAACCGGGGGTAGGTCCATACGTTCCATCTGAAACCGAGATACGAACTCCCTGAGCATTTCGTTGTCTTTCTGCTTCACTTTGAAGAGGTCCGACTTCCTAGTCTCGACCTTTATGGCTCCGGCGTGTGCATTGACGAAGGAATCTGCGAGCATGGCGAAGGAATCAATGGAATTGGGCGGCAAATTGTGTTACCATATCATTTCCCCCTTCGATAAAGTTTCTCCGAACTTCTTCAGCAAAACGGACTCAATCTCATCGTCCTCCAAATCATTCCCCTTTATGGCGCATGTGTATGAAGTGACATGCTCATTGGGGTCGGTGGTTCCATTATATTTGGGAATTTCTGGCATGCGGAATTTCTTGGGGATGGGTTTAGGAGCTGCACTTGGGGGAAAAGGCTATTGCACGAACTTCTTCGAATACAAACCTTTCAGGATAGGAGGTGCCCCAGGAATCTGATCAACTCGGGAGTTGTAGTTTCTACCTTTTTGTCGTTTGCCTCGATCTTCTTTTCCCCTAATTCGATTTTCTTTGTGAGTTCTTCGAGTATTTTCATGATGGCGGAGTCAGTGCCCAATTCATTGGCTTTTGATCTCTCCGGTACTGGTTCGACCCTGTGAACAACTTCCAGTGAGGGCTCGAGTTCGGCTCTACTCGGAGCTCGATTCTGATTTTGGAGTTACACTATGGTAGCTTGTTGAGCCTGCAACATTTCAAATATTAATCGAAGGTTGACTCCGCCGTCTTCGCCGACATGTGCATCTTGACCGGCTGGTCGAACGTCTTTGCAGATGCTATTTTTGGGGTCGACGCCCAGATTTGCATTTAGGGCGACGTGGGAACTGACGTCGATGGGGTCTGCAGCTGGTACTCCCTCGACGCCAACCTGAGGTATTTCGATCCCTGGGGCGGCTATATTGTCGTTTTCCCCATGAAAACCAAGGCTATTGTCGGTGTGTGTGGCTACTGTTTCAGAGCTCGACATGCTGATCCTGAAATCAAAAACACTTATGAGAACAAGCGTAAAGCAGTGTTTGTTATGAGAATTAGTACTAAGCAATCACTATTATCCTTAGCCCCACGGTGAGCGTCAAACTGTTTACTTTAAACTCGGAGAACAATTAAACTTATAAGTGGTTTTAAGGATATGTGATTTCACCTAGCACAAATTGATAAATGTGATGATTAATGCTAATAATTAACAGTAAAGTAAAGCAAACCAGTGTGAAATGCAACTTGGCCCTCGAGCTAGATCGCCCTCGAACCGGCTGAGAATGTAGTTAAGTAATATGAATTGAACTGAATAATAAGAGAATTTAAGGGAGAAAAGTGTTGTATTGCTTTAATATGCGAGAGTTACAGGATTACAAATGACTAGAACCCTCTCCTTATATAGTAGAGGAATTCCACTTATGGTACAATTCTAATTACAAAAGGACCGTTCTTGATTTGATCTGTTCCAAGATTTACGCCTCGATCTCGACCAGTTATAGATATCTCGGCTTTCCGTTAGTACGCTATCTTTGGTCTTGCTCGATGTCTATCCTGTTTGGTCTCGATCTCGATTGGTACTTCGAATCCCGAGCTCGGTACCTCATCTTCATGTCTTGGTCCGATATAATATGGGGTCGATCCTCGACCCACCATCCTGATCTTGGTTAATCAACAAAATCGGATGAGCCTGATTTTGACCGAATACAATATCAAAGTCAAATAAACTGACCCACCTAAGTCAATGCTCAAATGTCATTAAATACATTATGATCATACTCAAATGTGTAAGTTGTGGAGAACACATATAAGGAACAATCTCAAATATTCATGCATTAAATATAAGATGAAAAATACTCAAACGACACTTCTGATTAGTTTCTATGATCAGTAACAAAGCCATAAAAGTCATTACCTACCCCTTTCTCTTCATTCTCCTTATTCAACAACATTAAATAAGGGTGGGGACTTTGCCTTAAGTCCTTTAAGAACCATTGTCCAAAAGAGATTTAATAAAATTAATGGCTAAAAATCAAATTTAAATAAAAGGCCCGTTTTTATATTTTTGGTTTATGGTGTAGTATATTTACTAGACATAAAATCCTTTAAGTTCACAACAAACATATGATAATAATATTAATATTGGTAAGCATTAATTATATTTAATAAGATGTTAGCCAGTGTTTGTAATACATTACTTTGAATTTTGTTGTAATTTTTTTATTTACTAATATGAAAATTTGACTAGTTTAACTTAAAATTTTAAAATATTTCTAGCATTAAAAGTAGAAAATCTTCTTCTTCTTCTTCTTTTTAAATAAGTTTTTCGTTTTTTTTCGTTTTTTTTCGTTTTTTTTACAAACTTTAATATTGTCTTATCAAAAATAAGGTTAGAAAATCACTGCTAGAATTTTTTGTAGCCTAAAGCAAAGACTTTACCGGAAGCGACTTTGCTTTTGCCAAGTGACTTTCAATGTTACATTTAATTCGTGATCATTCCATTGTTTATGGCTATTTTAGCGATTAAAAAAAGTTAAGTACCTTAAACAGGAAAAAAAATAAAAAATAGCAAACTTATGGTGACACAGTCGATAAACGTCTGCCCGGCTTTGCTTTTCACTTTATAAAACTATTTCGAAAAATAGGACTCAGATGTTAGAATTATACTTTTTATGCATTTATAAATTAAAATATTTTCCATATTTCTGATTTAACAGTCTTTCGAAGTGTGAAATATTCTATTATTAAAGGACTAGTTGAATACCATTTAACAATTATTACATTGAAATTACTTACATTTGGTAGGCAGATATGTTCGAGCATTAAGAAGGACGAAAGATTCGAGACCGATTCAATGCACTATGATGAATATTTGTTTCGTTTCGATCATAAAATACTTGCTATTCATTTTGTGTTTGATATATTGAATAGCCATTTTAAAAATACTATAGCAGTTGAAAAACATCACTAGCACGTCTTAAACATCTTTTGTATTTAGGTAAATTATTATTGAATTATCAATGCATTAGCTAATTTATTTACATAATGAATAGAAAACAACCAGGAAACATTACTAGGTACTTCTAATTTGTTATAAAAATATAGGTACTACTTGCAAGTACAACTACTCAAAATCACAAATAAGATATTTTAAAAAAATCACCATGAACTCACAATAAAATTGCAAATTTTAATTTTTTTAATCTTTTATTCAACTTCTAGTCCAGACGTCGCAACTTTTTTCAGAAAAAGAACAATTTTCTTGTTCCGGTGTTACTTTTCAGGTTAGTTTTCTTTTTATCCGTCTACGTTATTATACCCTTTTTAATTGTACTAAAATTCGTAAATAATGGAAAGATCAAAGCCATCAAATGCACCTTGAACACATGGCATATATGAAATGTGCCATTCAGCATTATTGGGCAATTTTCTACTGGAGCAAATCCGGTCCCAAAATATTAGTTACCATTCTCCATTTATTTCTTTATCCCAAGCCACAGGAGAAAGATGAGCACATTTTCTGTAATCACAAATAAACTTTTTGTATGCAAATTCTTCTGGTCACTTCTTCGATGTTAGGGAAGAGATTGGAGAACAATTGCTGGCAAAGTTTAAACTCATGAAATCCATTTTTGACCTGCTGGTTATTCATCTTTTATAATGGGTTATATGGATATGATCCATATTTGATCCGTTTAAATGAGTCAATTATACAACCTGTTTTTAAATGGGCGGGTTGGACGGATACTCGAACATTTTATCAATTTTGCCAGCACTAATCATAATGAAAACTCACCTCCTTTGAACAAGAAAGTGTTTGATGAAGCATAAGAATCAATGCTTATAAAGGCCAAGCAGTGATTTCTCTCTCTCGTCAACTCTCTTCCTTGCAGCCTCCCTGGCCTTGCGTGCTGCTGCTTCCTCCTCAGTGACAACTTTTGGCTTCTCATTATCCCTTTTTCTTTTGTTAACCGTCAGTGAAGAAGGTTTACCTTTAACAGATCTCATGGGATTTGGAGGGGTTGAAACAACACGCCCTGGTGGGGGACCACTTTGAGGAGCTTCTGTGTTTTTATTTTCTGAAGATACAGCATCCATCGTTGATACGGGCGCTTTCCACAGAGGTTTCTTTGGGGTGGACGTTGAAGAAACTTGAGTTGCAGCAAGTGCCTCTTCCTGAGTTACCCACCTACCTGTCACGTTTCATTCAATTAAACATGCTGCCATAAAAAAAGGAATGGGGTAGCTGAATGGGACTTTGGAAGGAAGATTTACCTAAAGCATCTGTATAATAGAAACCAGAGTTAGGATCATAGTGACATCCATTACTTTGATTGTAATAATAGCCTGATGAGCTGTCATACTCCCACTCTGTTATTACCAAAACAGTGTTAAGCTCAAGCGTAATACTCAAGACAACATTATGAAGTCCAACGTTTTAACTCAAACTTGAAATAAGTGGTGTAGATAGCCTAAATTTCGAAAGAGAGGACTCTTAGGTACATAAACCTTTGTATTGTCAACAGAGTTAGAATCCAACCTAGTACTGTTTATTTCCTACTTCACCAACCTTGTGTCACCTAAAATACCAGAAGAGAACTTAGCCACAAAAGCAAAACGAGCAAGCTCTTTCAGACATAAAAATTTTCACCCGCTCAAAAAGGTGTATTCAAAGCAAAAGGTGAATCATCTAAAAATCAGAACACTAGTATAAGCGAAAATGGAGAAAGACGTGATGTTTTTCCATATAGTCAATCTCTTAATGACAGGATAAAGCAGTTCTTTGAAAAGAAGCGGATTAGTTAACTTTTCTTATTGTTTTTGTATAACGTAATCAAAGTATTCAGTATTCTGTAGGAAGTGTGATATGCATCACGGTATTTAACCAAGGTGGTCGCGAAGGAATTGCAAAGAACCAGCAGTAGGTACAAAAACCTTAGCAGACCAAAAACCAAGCAAGAAAAATGGAAAACTAATAGCAGAGATTATTTCTTTATATATGAAAGATAAGACATTCTTTACCATTAATTATCCGTAATCCAAAAAGTTAAGTGGGAGAATCACTGAAATGTTATCAATTACCAATTTAACTCATATGCAATTTAATTTATTCAATGTTTTTTTCTTCTGAAGATTAGAAAATGATTAAAAACTGTGAACTAATCATGACATATCTTTATTTTTATAGCTAACCTTTTTTTTTTT
>ML392904.1:4778-66068 GCA_005239525.1 Nicotiana knightiana
TTTTTGAGAATTTTTGAAAAGAAAGACTTCTAAAGAAGAAAGAAAATATATATTTCTTTTTGTAATTTCGAAAGAAAAATTTCTAAAGAAAAAAAAGAAATATTTTTGGAATTTTGGACTTTTATTTTGAATTTATGAAAGAAATACTTCTAAAGAAAAAGAAAATATTTTTGAAGCTTGAATTTTCTTTTTGATTTTCAAAAGAAGAATGAAAATATTTTTGGATTTTTGATTTTATCCTTTTTTTATTTTGTTTTTTCGAATTTTTTTTTTTTTAAAGAAAGACTTGTAAAGAAGAAAGAAAATACTTTCTTTTTTTTGGATTTTTGATTTTATTTGTATTTTTTTTCTAATGAAAAACTCGTACAAATAAAATATTTTTTGGAACAAAAATTTTCTTAGTTTTTAATTTTTTTCAGGATTTTCTAAAAGAAAGACTCCTAAAAGGAATTAAAGAAAGATATTTTTGAATTTTTTTTAAAAAAAATTGGGAATCAAAGAAAGACTTTTCTAGAGAAGGAAGGAAAGGAAAATATTTTTGAATTTTTTTTTTTTAAATTGAGGAAAATAAAAAGGTAGAAAAATATTTTTTTTTTGGGGATTTTTTTTTAAAATTGGGGGCCGGAACCGATGAGGTTTGCCTATGTATCTCACATCCGGTGAGAATCAGACCCGCGTAGTTCTGCCAGTTTTGACGGAACCGGAAAAATATTACTTTTGAAAACATTCACTTATTTTCTTTCTTTTTTATTTTTCGGGAGAGTTTCAACATTTTTCAAATACCTACCTCTCACTCTTGATTTTTCTTTCATTTTCCCTTCTTTTTTTTTTCTTTCCCATTCTAGAAGCCAGTCAACATGCAAGCCGAAATAAATAGATACGCAAGTAGCACGTAAGATGCATCAGGATGGTCTTTTAAATTGGGTACATCTGTCCTAGACGGACCCAACCCCTGTGTTGAGTCCCCAAAGTCAAATGCACATGATGCAAATAAGCGTTCCTACTAGGGATCCGGCATGAGGTTATGTTATTCTAAGTTTAAATCCTGGGGTTTATTGTTCTAGACCTGGCTTACCCGAGCGGACAGCTCGAGCTGAGGTCGAGGCAGCGTACCGGGAATACAGAAGCTTCACCGGCTTTGCAACTTGTCCGTACCTCGTTCTAAAATTTGGATATGACTCTAACAGAAAAGAAGTCACACGAAGTGCACACTTCCCAGATGATTTAGAAGACTCAGAGAGAGAAGGGTTTCGGCACAATTTATATAAAGTTCAGATAATATCAAAGCGGTAAAAGCGACATTTAGCGCGTTAGGTTTAAACATGTAAAAATCAGGTAATTATGAAAGCCAAATATAACAACTATTCTAAGCTCGAATTCTTGAACCCTGAACCAATCTATCTCCCCAGCGGAGTCGCCAGAGCTGTCACACCTCCTTTTTCCTCCACCCCCGATTAATGAAGGGTAAATAAGGGAGTTTCTCCACTTTAAGTGACATTATTCGATTTTGGGATTATTTATTGGTTTCAGAGTCGCCACCCGGATTTTTTTTACGGTGTTCCGGGACACCATTTATTTATTGAAATCCCAAACCGTGGAAATTTTGACTCTGTTTTAATTTGTCTACGACCAGAAATCCGAGTAAGGAATTCTGTTAACTCGGGAGAAGGTGTTAGGCATTCCCGAGTTCCGTGGTTCTAGCACGGTCGCTTAACTATTAATATTTGGCCTAAATTATCTGATTATTTACATATTTTAGCCTATTGTGCATTTTTAGCCTTCTTACTTTTTAGCCGCTTTTTAATATTTATGGAATTATTTTAATACAAGTCACGATGACATGTACTTGTTATTTTGGACACGTTACAAACTGAGATATATGAAATGTACCCGCGACTTACAACATGTTTATTTTAATTAATATTTTTGAGTTAGAGCCGGGGACATGAGTTGCCACACCCGAGTGGGGATTAATTATCACGATTGTTCCACAGAAACCGTACCCATAGTCACGATGATTTGTTTATTTTAACTGTTTGATGGTCGAGTCACGCTAGCGTTCACTCGAATGGGATTTACGTAGCATGATCATGCCACGAAAACCGTACCTATAGTCACGATTATTTCCTAATCTTACATTACCAGTAACAAAGTAGATAACAACATTGTTTACATATTTAACAACGATTATAGCTACAATTATGTAATCATTTCAGTAATGAAGCAATTCATCAACTTCTCTAAAGCAATACATAAAAACTCTGCAATTTTTCACTTAATCATTGTTTAATAACCAATGTCCATGTTTCAAGTAATTGCTAATTAACAACATTTCCTTACTGGGCCAACTCCCTTTTCCTATATCACTTATTTAAAACAAATGAAAACCAAAACTTTTCTTTCTAATTAAACTCAAACTTTGTTGTTGTCCAAATTATATTCACAATGGGGCATCATGAATTCATCAGGAACGCACTAACAGAAACCAAACAAAACACATGAAAAGATTCATGACCAAAAGAAATTTTAGGAAAGGTGAGAATGAACCTTCGAATAATCTTTCCAATGTATTGACGAATGAGCCACATATGTACAGCAACAAATCATTCGGATCTTGCGGACCATGTACGAAGACCTCGACGAACTTTGGACCTCGAACATGCATAATACTGCTCGGAAGACAAGGGATTTGTTTCCTTGGTGTTTAACTCGACCAAACAAGAGGCTTCAAAGAGACGGCAGGTCACGAATGGACGCCTCAATCGGAAAACCTCACATCCTCGAATTCTTTTGATGCGCAGGGCTTTCTCTTTTTATTAAGAAATCAACTGATTTACATAGTCGCGACCAAAGATGACCAAAGAAACGGCACTTCAAACGTCGACCTCGACTCGCTTCAACCAGAATTGAGAATGACCTCTTCAGCAGCGCCGAACTCGTCGAAAAACCAACAGAGAAGAAACAAGCTAGGCGTTGTCTTGAGAGCTGAAACGCACGACTAATTTTAGCTGTGTTTTAGCTGATTTATGGGCTGTTTTGGCATGATTTTGGGGCTATATTTTGGGTAAATAAAGCTATCTTTCAGAAGTGTTTGCTGCTATATTTTTTTTTACTGTTTTTACTGGTGATTGGGGTAGAGTTGAGCAACAGTTGTTCTCTCAAAAGTGAGAAAGTTGAATAGAGAGGTCTGCTGGTTTTTAGGAGGAGAATAATGAAGAAGAAGAGGAAGGCGAGTGGGGACTGGAACGGCTCAGCTAGGGTCTTCTAGGTTAGAGATAGGGGTGATAGATCTGATCCCTTAGGTTTTTTTAGTAGAGGGGCATAGAGGGGTTTTGGGCTGATTAGGGAATGGGCTTGAGAATTATGGGCTTAGGTCTGAGTTGGGCTCTAAATCTACAAAATTGGGATAAGAACTTGCTTCTAAAATACTTATAAGAAAAAATATAAAATAACTCTTAATTGATTTTAATAAATTATAATATTAAAAATAAAATTAAGAATTAAAGTTGAAACTATTTTTTTGGTATTTTTCAAAGATTATATAAAAATAGAAATCCTAGCAAAATAGTATGACTACAAAATGAAACTATTTTTTTTATAATTTTAGTTTTTTTGCGATAAAATAAAGTAAAAAGGTCAAAACTAGTTAAAATAATGATATTAGGCCTAAACTAAATATTTAAACGCTATACCGTGTAAATCGGGGAGGGTCAAAAATTACATGTCTACACTCACCATCCTCAGGTCTCCCATGGCTCCTTTACGCCGATGTTTCCGTCTCTAAGGTCTTCAAGAGACCAGGGTTCACTCTCTCACACCTTTGGCATGTCTCAGCCCTTCATGGCTCGATCTCCAGTAAGATTTTCCGACTTTCCGGCTAGATCCGGTGGTTTCTATACCGACTCTCTCTCTCTCTGGGTTCTCTCTTTGAAAATCTAACTTCTAAACTCTCGATTCTTTTAGATTTGTAACAGATCTTATGTATTATGAGGTTTTCCTGTGTTTTCTTTAAAGATTCTCCTATTTCTCGAACGATTCTTCGTTTTTCCAAAACTAGGGTTTTAAAATTCTTTTCAAAAACAGTTTTCCTTCGGGTCTCTTAGTATTATTTCATGATTCTATTGTGTTTAAGCATTATTTGAGCCGCTCCCTTCTTGTTTAATTCATTTTGATAAAAAGCCCCAAATTTCTTGGGTACAATCTGTGAGTCCAAGCTTTGTTTACAATAATGTTTTACCTGTTCTATTGCGACTGNATCTCGTGAAATACTATGTGATTTTTTCTCTATACTTGCAGTTAGGGTTTCTGATTCTTTGTCGTTTTTGCCTAAGCCATGATTGTCTACTGATTCCTTTAATTATTTGCCATGTTCTGATGCGAATCCCTAATTTCATGATTATGGTTCCTAATTTTTGCTTAACATGTGTTATTCCGTTCAAATCAATATTGTTTTATCATTTTGAATCTTTGAATAAGTGTGATTAGCGCTTTGTTGATTTTTACACCATATCCTTTACTGATTTTGAGCATCTCCTTAAATATGTGATATTTTCCTTTGAGTAATACTGGTTTCCTGTAATTTGAGGGTTTCCTGACTGATTTTTTAGGATTTGAATCATCTCTTGCCTTATTTCCGTGAATAAACATGCTGTCAAATTGACTTTCCTTAATTAGGATATTCTGAATCTAGCTCTAATCACATGCTCTATACTTTTACTACTACTTATATGTTAAAGTCAGATTTTCAATGATTTCTTTCCTTATTTTTGTTACTGTTTATTACCGTTTGGACATTGACTCTTTAATTTAAGGGAGTACTTGCCTTGATTATATGTTGATTGATTCTGAGTCCCCATAATTACTGCTGAAATGTTAGTTTACCTTATTTGACTACCTGTTTTCAAACTATAAATACTTTGGTCTTTCATTAGCATAACAGACGAACTGACTGGTTCAATAACTCTCTCTCACAACTAAAACTTTCTTCTCTCTTCTCTGTGCTACTTTTCACTATTCTAATTTAGTCGGCTGCAAGCCAAGGCTAACTATTGTGCTCCTATCCTACTTTATGTTTACTGTCTTCTTCACTTCACTGGTATGTTCTGATTTTAATCCCAATTCCCAAACCAATATGTTTATTTTGCTGCTTCAATTCATTATGTTTCTTATATGCTTCTATATATTGTTTTGTTGTTGGACATGTAATTAAAATTCGGGGCTTCATCTAGCATGTTAAGTTGTGATTTACTTTCATAATCAACATGTCTTTATATATTTGAAACCTGTTTCTATGTGACTCTCATTATCCCTATGTCTGTACACTAGCTTTGGTTAGGGCATGCCTCTATTGGTATTACTTTAAGTTGTTCGATACTGTTATGTCTAAACTCATACTATGATGTATCCCAATTCCATGAACCCCCTTAGGAACTTTTAATTCTGCATCCATGTCTACTTCTGCCTGTTATATGTTCACTACTCTGTGCCTTGTATGTCCCCAATCCCTCACTACCCTATTTGTGGTTGCTGAACTTGTCTTAGTACGTTGCTCTGATCCTAAGATGTGGATGTGTTTATTCTGACTGCATTACTCTTTTCTCAAACTGTTTACTAAATAAAAATCCTTTTAGCAAAACACTTTTTTTAAAACCAGTCTTTCTTGTGTAAATTACTTACTCAAAGCTTTTCAAAACTATGTCAAGCACTCTCACTCTACTCCTAGACCTTTAAGTTCTGCCCCCTCAGTGTGAGCACTGCTTTGGGACCCTCGAGCTCCTTATGAACTCTGACACACTGAGGCTGGCACTTCCACACTGCACATGTTCGATTCTTGGTTACTAAGTCTAGGTGTAAGCACTGCCCCGGATCCTTGAGATCCTTAGGAAACTTTGATGCACCTAGACTCTGATTTGTCTATGGAACTGAGGCATATGAGGCCATTGGAGGATTTTTGGGAAATCTGGGCCTAATTGAAGGCTCCCTATAGAGTAGCTTCTTGATTTTCTATTTCTATAATTCATTCGTTGGCCTGTAATAATTTGTAAACACCTCTTGGGGAATGGATAGTAAAAAAAGAAGGGGGCGCGACATTGATTACCATACTTGGTTACCACTCTCCCTTGCTAAAAAGGGACCTCATCTATCTCACTTATTTTTTGCTGACGATCTTATTCTCACAGCAAAAATTACAGCCAACACTTGTCAATCAATTGTCAATACTATTACTCACTTTACACATCACTCTGGACAAACTATCAACTTTGTTAAATAAATAAAAAATTCTCAAAAAATTACACAAGCAATACACGAACATCTGTACTACAACTCTTCCATATGAATGAAGGAAAAAGTTTTGGTAGATATTTAGGGTTCCCTATATTTATACAGAAACCATCAAAAAGGGATTACCAATTCTTACTTGACAATTTCAAAACTGAATTAGCAGGTTGGAAAATCAATTTTCTATCAAAAGAGGGAAGGACAACATTAATTCGTTCTACTTTAAACCACTTTCCTAATCACCTCATGCAATACATTAAAATTCCTAATTATATACTGTCCTACCTCACTCGCTACCAACGAAATTTTCTCTGGGGTACAACTCCATAAAAAAAATTACATCTCATTAAGTTGACTACTATAACACAAACTTTAGATCAAGGGGGCCTAGGGATACAAAACCTAGCTACAAAGAATCAATCCTTACATGCAAGTCTTGCATGGAGACTGTTTCAAAATCCTCATCAACTCTGGGCACAGATGCTCCTACATAATTATTTACGGCCACCACACTTAGTCAAAACACATGTCTCCTCCACTTGGCGAAATATTATGTGTGGATGGTCCTACTGTCTTTTAGGATATAAATGGAATCTTACTACTGGTCAACATGTCAAATTTTGGTCTGTTCCTTGGATTAAACAAATCTACAATTCGCACTTCCATAACTGGACCTCTCCCTCGTCATGAGGAGCAAAAATTTGTCTCTGACTACTACTACAATCACAAATGGCATTTTGAGAAATTACCTTTCATACTACCAACTCACTTACAAACCACTCTCGCAGATATATACATGTCTCTCTCACCCATAACCTATGATCAAATTTACTGGGCTCTTACAACAAATGGTAGTTTCTCCGTAAAATCTGTCCACACTGCTCTAACGAATACCACAACTTCACAATACTCCTATAAGTGGATTTGGAAACTCCCCATTCCACCAAACATATCCTTGTTTCTCTGGTTACTATGCTACAACAGACTCCCAACGGCTGTGTACCTTTCACGATTAGGTATCCTCAATTTGCCTATATGTCCATAGTGTCATATGGCTCCTGGAACAATCATCTATCTCTTTCTAGAATGCCCTAATGCAATTCAGCTATGGATGTGTTCAACTTCTCATTTCCACCTCAGAGTTATACTATATCACAAACTGATAATACACATTGGTTATACCACTTTATTCATACACCATTACCATCCACTCCTCATAAAATTCCGTCTACAACACTTTTACCTTTTGCACTATGGAATCTTTGGATTCTAAGGAACAAGAAGACTTTAGATCATCAAAGAATTCCTTTAAATATTCCTTTTATAATAAATATGGTAGCTGAATATTATTTTCTAACGAATCAAAAATTAAATAATAAATCTGTAACACCTCTATACATCAAATGGCATCCACCAAATGCTACTAACTACAAACTAAACATTGATGGGTCTTGCTCATCTACCAAGCAAAAATATGATATTGGTGGAGTTTTTCGCAACCACCAAGGCAACTGGATCATGGGATTTGCAGGCAAATCCAACCCAGGTACAAGTGTTCAGACATAACTCCTTGCACTACTCATGGAGTTGAAACTTGTTGTGCAACAACATCTCAAACCCATCATCATTGAGACAGATGCACATGAAATAATCGGCATGTTTAAATCAACTACTACGCACTACACTAATATCATTAACGATTGCAGGTTGTTACTCCTACAGTTGGATAGCCCTCCTATACAATATATCTACAGAGAGCAAAATTGTGTTGCAGATAGTTTAGCCAAACATGGAGCCATGCATGCACAGAAGAGCTGCATACATTTTGGGAGACCACCATCTTTTGCAGAGCTTTCTTACCACCGAGATCATAACGACACATTACAAAGGAGGCTCGTTAAATTAAACTCCAGCAACTCAACACAACCGCTCTCTGCTACAACTACTTTGTGTAATAGTAGTGTTCTATCTAGTGCTAATAGTAGTGTTCTATCTAGTACTAACTATCTTTCTAGTAATGATTCCCATACAGGGGTCTTTGTAGTAAACTCTAGCTTAGTAACTATGATGCCTCTCATGTATCTTGTAAAATGTACACATGTATCTGTTTAATTCCCTATAATATAAGCACGTCTTTTCGACAAAAAAAGAAGAAGAAGAAGAAATTATGGTGTATGGTGATCATGAAGTTGGAATGTTTTCCAGTTTTTAAGGGTTTTTTTGTTTCTGATTGTAAATATCTTTTTCCTATGTAATAAAATTTAATTACCAAAAAGAAAGAAGCTTTAAAAGATGACCCATAGAGATCATGGGGACCAGCTAATTCTTTTTTAATTTGTGATTTTTGTTTATATTTTTGCAAGAGTACTAAAAAAAATACAATATAGTATTCACATGATTGGCATCTTTCAAATGAAACATGGTACGACTAAATTTTGTCTTACTCTTTTAATTATTAGATCTTTTTTTTAGCTTTTTTTTTTTTTGTCATTTTTCAAACTGGTTGCTAGGAGATAAGAATCCTGATTACTGGTAGCTACCAATAGTTGGGGAAGGATTAGGGAGAGTGAAGCCTAATTAGTCTCCTAATTAATTGTTAGGATTTTTTAAAGATTAAAAGCCTCAAGTTTTATCTTAGTGAAAGAAAGAAATGGGAAAAAAATAGTTTCCATTTAATTAATCAATAATAACAAGGAAAAGTTAATTCTGTATTATTTTATTTTCCTCCTTTTGATTTCCCTTGTCTTAACCGAAAGCTTTTAACTTGCAAAATTTTAGTAAACATGATGCAACTAGTACAAAACACGTATAAGATTTGACCAACAAACATACTAAAGGTACCATCACGGAATATGATTCACTGGTAAGAGATTATTTAATTGAGTTCAAATATTAGGATTAATCGGATAAGTAAATTTTGGGCAACAAGTAATTTTTTTAAAAAAAAACTAGAAGCAGGTAGGTAATAAAGTGAAATTGATTAATTAAGTCAAAATTCGTTATCAATGATATATAGCATTCAAACACCTAGACAAAAAAATATCATTTTCAATGGGTATGATCAGGGGCGGATTTAGAATACGAAGACCGGATTCACTGGAACCCAATAACTTTTGTTCATACCTTGTATATATGCTAAGAAATTCATTAAATATCTATAATTATTATGTTGTGAACCCATAAACTATTGTATATTAATTTGAGATCGTTGTAGGAATCCATTAATTATAAATCTTGGATCCGCCTCTGGGTATGATTGAAATTTATTATAAATATATGGATGAAGCAATAAATAAAACTTAAGAAAAATTAAAGGTGATTATGGACTTGTTTACGGTCAAAATTTATATATATGTATCTCACATGTTTCCACAATTATATACATATGTACAACTGATACACAAATTGGAGGGATGGTGTACTACTGTACTCTGTCCCTCGGTGGCCCCTCTTCAAAGCCTCGCTTATTTTATATATTTCAGGATGAGATATGGTATGTGATGACAGTGGCGGAGGTAGGATTACCACCAAGGGGTTCAAAAAAAAGAAAAAACTTAAAAAGGTTGTAGCGAGTGAGAATAGAACTAATGATCTTACAAAGGTTTTGAACCCCCTTGACCCCTAAGTTATGCTTTTGGACTGTGTCACGGGAATTCAAAACATAATATATAGAGATAAAAAATAGATTTTGCCTTACATATACAATATAATATTTTGGTGAAGGGGGGTCAGGTGAACACACTTTCGCCCCCTAAATTCGCCCCCTAAATTCGCCCCCGCCTGATGAGCAAATAGGACTAGAATAACTCTTGTTCCGAAGTATATGATAAGACATCATTTCTATTTCGTAGTAGCTATCGTGTTGTTTTTGCATTCTTAGTCGCAAATTATCTCAAGTGTTTATTTTTATTCTTCTTCCTTAAAGATTCCATGGATAACTTGTTTTTTTTGGAGTTGAAATTGAGGGTTATTCATATGACATGCATGCATGAAAGAAAAATTAATGCTTTACGTATTTTATTATTAAAATGGTTAATGTGAAGATTTTATTTCATACATGGTTTGAATCATTTAAAAATAGTTGTAAATAATTGTGATTGTAAAAGGCTTTCGTATCCGTCTATTATATAGAAAAGAGAAGAGAAGGTTGATCAAGGGCATAATGGTCATTTTAAATATATTAATTCATTGTTTGCTTGTATACTAGGCTTAAAAGTTTGGTTGTGGGAACGTGGCCATACTACTAAATTATTCAGGTGGACCCCGCTTTACATTCAATTTTCACTATCTTCCTTAAATGCATTACTTGATTGTTATTATTATTATTTTTTCAATAAGTACTTTTAACAAGAAAAATTATCTTCTTGGTAATTTTATAATTCAAATGTTCACTTGATTAAATATATTGTGGTAACATACTAGAACAAAATATTTACTATGGTAATATTGATTAAGTATTTATTATTTAGAGTGATCGAGAGGTTAATTTATTTTTAATATTATGTCATTAAACTAGAACAAAATATAAATTTCTTATTAAAAATTCTTAATAATTAAAAATAACGATTATTATTTCAAAGAAACAAAACAATACTTTTTCATCAACTATTTGGGACTAAACTAAATATGTTTTATTATTCAAATTTTGATTAGTATAACGAAAAAATAATACATTAACACAACTGAAAATACTAAAAGAATAAAACTATATATCAATTTAAACGATGAGAAGAATACATCACGACTTATTTTCTACTGACTTTTTAGTCAATATTTTATAGTATTAATTTTAAGTTTGGTGGTGCAAAAATTTTTTAAAATAAAAAAGTGTAGACCCTATGTAGAAATAATTTAAATTGTACTTGAACTATTATCTAATCATATATAATAAAGTATAAAACTTCGACAAGTATTACAAAGTGATTGGTATAGTAATACAATTTCGAAAAAATTAAAATACATATAGTGCAAAAAATAAATAACAATACAGGTAATCGTGGTTCTATACGTTATTACACAAAAGTCTTTTCTCTTTCTTCTTTCACTAATGGCATAGAAAATGTGTAATTAGCAATAAATCAAAAAATATTTTAAAAAAAAAAACAAGAAAAAAAAAAAACAATTAGGCCCGTACATTGCACGATACATCATCTAGTACATATATAAATGATTATTCTTGTGGGGGTTGATCCACTCGAGTAGGTTAGTGTACTGAATGCCGGTTATATAGTTTTTGCATCATAACAAAAATTATAAAATCCATTATTAAATATTTTTAAGACTTTATAATTTAGTGGCCTAAACCAAAAAATTTACTAACCTTTTTCTTGAGCCGCACTGCTAGAAGTAAACAAACTAAAAAATAAAACCCTCGTGAGTAGGGGTGTTCATGGTTCGGTCTAAATTGATTTTTTCCTAAAAAGAAACCAAATCAATTAAGTCGGTTTTTATCGGTTTTTCAATTTTTTCGATTATTTATCGATTTTTTCTTAAATATGAGATATTCACTACCAAACACATATTTCGGTGACTACGTTTTCTATGTAAAACTATCAAACCAATTACTACAACAACAACAACAACAACAACAAACACAGTTTGATGCCAACAGGTGGGGTATGGGGAGGGTAGTGTGTATGCAGACCTTACCCCTACCTAATGCAGGTAGAGATACTGTTTCCAATAGACCCTCCGCTCAGGAAGGGCAAGAAGAAGAGGAGGAAAGCAAGGAAGGAAGAAAGATGGAAGAGAAAAGAAGAAGGGAGAGATAAAGGATAAATAGTACAAAATAATAGCAATAGGGAATACAATACCTGAGGCGAACAAAACCACATAACGTAATAAAATCTAAGAATATGAAGGGACATGCATGCTACTAAGACTATCGGTGAACAAATATAAACTACCTACTAACCTTCTGCCTTAATCCTTGACCTCCACACCCTCCTATCAAGGGTCATGTCCTCAGTGAGCTGAAGTTGCGACATGTCCTGCCTAATCACCTCTCCCCGATACTTCTTAGGTCTACATGGACCTCTTCTTAAACTCTCCATGGTCAACCTCTGACACCTCCTAATAGGAGCATCAATGCTTCTTCTCTTAACATGTCCGAACCATCTCAGCCTCGACTCCCGCGTTTTGTCCTCCACGGAGGCTACTCCCACTCTGTCCCGGATGCTTCATTCTTAATGTTATCTCTCCTGGTACACCCACACATTCATCTCAACATCCTCATCTTTGCTACTTCCATCTTCTGCACGGTGAGAGTTCTTGACTGACCAACACTCAGCGCCATACAGCATAGTCGGTCGAACCACCACTCGATAAGACTTACCCTTAAGTCTTAGCGGCACATTTTTGTCACACAAAACACTATAAGCGAGCCTCCACTTCATCCATCCCGCTCCAATGCGATGCGCGACATCTTCGTCAATTTCCCCGTTACCCTGGATAATAGACCCGAGATACTTAAAACTCGCTCTCTTGGGGATAACTTGAGCATCGAGCTTAACCTCTACGTCTGCATCATGGGTCTCGTCACTGAACTTGCACTCCAAGTATTCTGTCTTGGTTCTATTCAGTTTGAAACCTTTAGACTCCAAGGTCTATCTCCAAACCTCCAACCTCGCGTTAACTCTGCTACGCGTCTCGACAATCAACACTATATCATCGGCAAGTAGCATGCACCAAGGCACCTCCCCTTGGATGTGACGTGATAGTACATCCATCGCCAAGGCAAATAAAAATGGGCTAAGAGTCGATCCCTGGTGCATCCCCATCACCACAGGGAAATACTCTTCACCACCCAAACTCCTCACCCGAGTCTTAGCATCATCATACATATCCTTAATCACCCTAATGTAGGCTACCGGAACACCGCTAACCTCCAAACACCTCCACAAGACCTCCCTCAGAACTTTATCGTATGCTTTCTCAAGGTCAATAAACACCATATGCAAATCCTTATTCCTCTCCTTGTACTGCTCTACTAATCTCCTTACCAGATGAATCGCTTCCGTAGTCGAACGTCCCGACATGAATCCAAACTGATTCTCTAAAATAGACACGCACCTCCTCACCGTAGCCTCCACCACCCTCTCCCAAACCTTCATAGTGTGACTCAACAACTTGATACCCCTATAATTTTTGCAATTTTGGATATCACCCTTATTCATGTAAAGCGGAACCATCGTACTCCACCTCCATTCTTCGGGCATCTTCTTTGTCTTAAAAATAACATTAAACAACCCAGTGAGCCACTCCAAACCTCCCCGCCCCGGCTCTTCCAAAATTCTACCGGGATTTCGTCTGGCCCCGTTGCTCTGTCCCTGCACATCTTATGCATCGCCCCTTCCACATTATCTACCATGATCCGCCTACAGTACCCAAAATCGCACCGACTCTCGGAGTGCTCCAACTCACCCAACACAATGTGTTTATCCCCCTCCTCATTCAACAGTTATGGAAGTATGTCTGCCATCTTCTCCTAATGAGTGCCTCGTCCATCAACATTTTTCCATCCTCATCCTTGATGCACTTGACTTGGTCTAAGTCGGGGGCTTTCCTCTCCCTCACCTTAGCCAACCGGTACAACCTCTTATCCCCGCATTTGTCCTCGAACTCCTCGTACAAACGAGGAAACGCTGCGTTCTTAGCCGTCGTAACTGCTAACTTCGCCTCTTTCTTTGCCTTTCTGTAACACTCCCGATAAATTCTTTTTTTCTCCTTGTTTGTACTCTTTACTAGTTTCAAATAAGCTGCTTTCTTAGCTTCCACTTTACCTTTGAGCCTCTTCATTCCACCACTTGTCCCCTTTATGACCCCTACGGGAGCCCCCCCCCTAAGACCTCTCTAGAAGCTAACCTAATGCAATCCGCAGTCGTGAACCACATACTAGACGCGTTCCCCCTACTCATCTAGACCCTCATAGCCAACAACTTCTCCCCTAACTCCTGAGCTTTGTCCTTGGTCAAGTTACCCCACTTGATCTTAGGTTGCCTGCACCCCACCCTCTTCCTCCTACTCCTCCTGATCTCCAGGTCCATAACTAGGAGCCTCTGTAGAGTCGTGAGGTGCTCATTGGGATGACCTTGCAGTCAGTGCACAAACCTTTATCACATTTCCTACAGAGAAGATAATCAAATAGTGATGAATAGTTTAAGTACTCAACTAGAAATTAATTATTTTTAACATGAAATAAACTCTTGTACTTAGCAAAAAGAAAACTACCAATGAAACTAGAATATAAAGGCATATATATATATATATATATATATATATATATATATATATATATATATATATATATATGTATTGGATCAGTCTGCACGCCGCAACAATTGTTATATGGTATCTAATGAGTGAGAGTGCTGAATGTGAGCATTGACTTATGAGAGTAGAGTCACGAGTGACTGAGAGGCTTGCCTGAGAGGCTTTATCTGTGAGTAACATTGTGCCCGAGTGGCTGATATTTTTATGAAACTACTGTTTTCACTTTTCTTTACACTGATCATGTTTGATAAATGTTGACTAATTTTTTATACAAGTTTGAACGGATAACTGGAATTTGTGAAGTATATGGTCGATGTAGACCTTGACTTGATTTATTTACCTTTGTTGGCACTTATTTTGTGAAATTATGATTTAAATGCTCGTCACTCCACTCAAGTTTTTATATTCTTTGGTTACTTACTGAGTTGGCATACTCACGTTACTCCCTGCACCTTGTGTGCAGATTCAGGTACCGGGGCAGAGCGATAGTTGAGCTACCCCATTTGGAGCTTGTTTGGAGATTGTGAAGCAGCTGCTCGTCGTCCGCAGCCTATTATTTTCCTTCCTACTCTGTCATGTTACTTTACTTCCCAGACTTGTTGTAGTAGAGGATTTGTATTAGACTGTATCACCTTTTAGATGCTCATGACGNAATAATAAATTTAAATAACTATGGATATAGTCGGTTTGGTTCGGGTTTCTTGGTTATTTTTTGATTAAAATCAAAACTAAACCAAATTTGATCGATTTTTAAAATTCAAAACCAAACCTAAGAAGTATTAATTTTTTTGATCGATTTGATTTGATTTTTGGAGGTTTTTATGAACGGCCCTAACCATGAATATTGAGCCTTAATGACGTAACAAGAAGTAGTATATCAGACTTTAGTTAAGGCTTAAGAATCTGTTTAGTTTTTAAACAAGGAGGATTGCAGCTTTGATGGTTTGGAAGTTAAGCTTGGTGAAGGTAAGTTTTTGAGAAACCTAACATATAATAATAGTAAGAAGCGGGGGATCGGACAACTTATCCATCTGCCAGCTAATATAAAAACAAATTTACATATAGGACCATGATCTGTCTGTCCAAAATTAAGACACCTCACTAAACTTGTGTCACTTTATATTTATATAATATATATGAGGTACAAACTTCTTCCACTTTTTTTCCTTTTAATTTTATTTTTGTACATCTAGTACTAGTACTTGATTATTATTATTATAATAAGAATACAAATAAACGTGCAGCAGTCGAGCATTAAAAAAAAATGTAGGAGACTTTTCCAATGAAGTTTGGCACACTAGTTTCTATAAACCTAATATGGTTTCAATTCCGTACTACAGTAGTAGTATTTATTACTAATTAAGTACTAGATTATAACTGTTGGTGGAGAGTTTCAGGTTGTACGACACACAAGAAACATGTGCCCTCTAGCATTTATTTTAACTTTAAAAATTACGAGTATTTGACGTTGATGTTACAAAGAATATTTAAAATTGTTAATTGTATTTGTATATCACTCTTTGTGCGTTAAAATTACTGCTATTTTACTTCCTTACACTAAATTTTACATTGATATATATATTTTATTAGTATTAGTACTATTAGGTGTTGTTTCACTCTTTCTAATTAGGATTTTATTTTTTTGTGTGTGGTTGCTGGTTGGAATACTATTCTCGTGATTTGTTAGGATTGGAATTGGGTATGGATGGTAGGTAAGAAAAGTGAAGCCTTAATTAATGTCGGAAAATATTTAATCCTTTCTACTTTAAGGTCATTTACTTCTCCTATTCCCATTTATTTCCTTTTAATTATGTCATTAACTCTTTCTTTTTCATTCATAATAATTAATGTCAACTTACAAATTAAAAATTACCTTTTTCCTTCTAATTATATATAATATTAAGAAAATTGAATCTTTTCTCCAAATACATAAAATATGAGGGTGGAAAAGAAAGTATTATTTCATATATAATACAGGTCTATGTTAAGGTTTCTTCTACTCAAAAGAAAATTCCACGCATGAATTATTATGCTAATTAAGGAATAAATATATATATATTAATATTGTAAGAAAATGGATAAGTAGGAAAAAATGACATTACTTGACATAAATTATCTCTTGATATATTGGCTATATGTTTTATTTTGCTCTAATAGGTTAGAGATATTATTTTGCAAATATTTGAAAGAGAATATTTCTTGTCTAGAAGTATGATAATTGAAGTTATTATTCTTTTACTTCTATAAATATTGATATCGGTTACAAAAATTCCTACGTACGCCCCTGCCTCTTTGAATACGTAAAAATTTTATGATTTCCCAATTTTAGAGATTAAATTTACGTAGAATTAATATTTCTGAACACACTTTATATAATAATAATGTTTGAAAATTGATTGTAGGATAAGAGAAAAAGATTGACTTTCTTGGAGATATATATCTTTTGAAGCTCCTAAACTTTCTTGGCTGTAAAGCTTCCTACTATGGACAACTCCGAACCTGACGCTCGAGTGCAAGATATATTTAGTTAAAAGATAAAAAAGTACTTATTATTATTTTATCCCATTATTATAGTAGTTAAATGTCATTATTTTTTTTACCAGTAAAAATAACTAAAAATACATGCTATGATTTTCAACATTGATTGAAGAGTTGTAGTGTTTTATCTAGTCTCACCTATAAGTTGTTTTGGCAAAATATGATTTTTTTAAAAAATATTTAATATATTTTCTGATAAAGAAGATGCATTTATTACTCTATTTTCTTTTTTTAATTTACAACAACAATAATATTGTAGTCTAATAAATGAGATTTGTGAAATAATAATTAGTAAGTATTGTTATGAAATAACGATTGTAAAGAAATAAACTGAAGGCAAGTATAGATAGAGAGAGAGATTGATGTCTTATTCAATTTTCAAACTTATGTACATAATGAACTGAAATCTCCTCTATTTATAGAAGAAGGAAGCTGATGTGTAAGCTGCTCCTGTAAGCTGCTGTGTAAGCTGCTTGTAAGCTGCTACTGTACCAGATGTAGATAATCTTCTTCCGGGGGTAATGTTTATTCATAACGGAGTACCAAAATGATAAGCTTCTTCAGAAGGCTTATTTCCAATAGCGTACAAAATAGATAAACATATTTACGGCAGTGTCCCATATGGATAAGCTTCTTCAGGAAGCTTATTTACAACGGAGTACTAAATGAACATCCATTATATAATATATATTTATAACAAGTATTACTTATATAAGAGATTTAAAAAGAATAAATGACATTTTTGACATCCATTTTTTCCTAAAACCTATTTAATATCGTCAATTAGTTTTGTGACTCTACTTCTTTTTAATATATGTGAGATTCATTTTTATATAAGAGATCGAAAAAACTATTTTCTTAAATTATAAATTATAAAAAGGCATGATATTAAAAAAAAAAAATACAAAAATACTTGAAAGACATATACAATAGGATCAATTTTGAAAACAGGAGAAAAACACAAAAGGTTAAAATTCATAAAGTATTAGTAGTACAATAATTTGTCTTTTGGGTATAAAAGGAACGTGTTCCAAACTTTCCATGTTGGCACGGAATTTTGTACTAATTAAAATCACAACCGTGAATTCTCTTTTCCCCTTTGTCCCCACTGGATTATTTATTTATTTTTTCCAACCTTTGTCCCCACTGGATAAACATATCAAATTTGCACCCTCGTTTCAAGTCAATTTTTTTTTGATTTCTCTCCGGTGTTCGGTACTTATATTAAAATTTAATTAAATTCGAATTTATATCAGAAAATCCAAAATATTTTCTAATAAAGCGACTCTGTATCCAGGATTCGAATTCAAAACATGACGAAGAAGTACTTATGCTTTGGTCCCTCGTTATAAGTCCTTTGCTGAACATATTTTAACTTATTTCCGAAACTGCAGGAAAAAAGAAAATACTAATAGTTATATTCCCGAAACGAACAGACAGAGAAAACTGGAAGAAGAGGTGTTACTTTGTAAAAAGAGAATAATGTAATCCGACAATTTCGCAATCGAATTAATGCTAATGAAAATAGGTGTTAATATTTATGCATATATATGGATATATATTTCTCCCTAACTGTGGGATACTGATTCAGTGTAATCCCTTTCATTCCCCTAACGCTTTTGCATAGCGCAGTACTACTTTTTCATTCTTCAATGGCGGCAGAAAATGAAGAACGAGTCCTGAGGAAAAGAAAGCGCAAAGTAGATGGAGGAACTCATCGGAAACTGGGTATTGATCAAAAAGTTGAGGTAAACTCAATGCTCTGTTCAATTGTTTTTTTTTAATTCATTTGTTTCAACTTTTATCAGTCTGGACACGATTTCTCAAATTTTGTAAATTAAATTTACGTACAACACTTCTGATCAGAGTTTTTATAATCAGAAATGTTTGAATAAAAAAACAAATATTTTTGTTTTGTGGTTCGTAAGGTTGTATCAATTCCGGATTGTGGGTTTTGATAACATTTTTGACTGAATTCTTGACCTTTAGGCTTCACCGCTGTTATTAAGTTTACGAAAGACAGGTTTGTAAGGTTGATTTACTCACATTGTGTTATCTATCTTTTCTTTCTAAGGTTTATATATAGCAACCTGCATCACGATTGCATGTGGATTTTGTTTATTACTCATGAAGTGAATGACCTGGAATTATATTAGATTGAACTAGTAAAAGGGTGTGCTCAATTTTTGCGGTTCATTGACCATTTCACATACAAACCTCAATTTCAGCATCAATGAGGAAAATATTAGGGAGTTCTATGGACTGCTTTAATATCTCCCTTCCAGTTATTAGTTCAATGGCATCATTTGTTTTTGGTATTTTGAATGCTGTAAATTGTAGGACTTGCATTAACAAAATGGAGGGAGAGTGGGGGGAGACAGCGATACGTCTTGAATGTTCTTGTAACTGGATTATGATTTATGCAGGTGAGGAGTGTTGATGATGGGTTTTTGGGTTCGTGGCACGTGGGTGCGGTGATTGGTTGTGATGATTTGGTTCGTCAAGTTAAATATGATCACCTTCTGTCAGATGAAGGTTCTGGCAACTTGGTTGAATTTGTGACTGTTTCTCCTATGGTTGATGGGGTAACTCCCGCTGATCAAAAGCCAGTCCATTATCGTGGTCTAATTAGACCTTTGCCACCTCCATGTGAATTTAGCAGATGGCGTTTACATTATGGACAGTGTGTAGATTTGTTTTATCAAGATGCCTGGTGGGAAGGTGTGATATTTGACCATGAAGACTGTGCTGTGGAACGGAAAATTTTCTTTCCAGATATGGGTGATGAAATGAAGGCTCAAGTGGACAAACTGCGTATAACTCAAGACTGGGATGAGGTTACAGAAGAATGGGAGCCTCGTGGTTCCTGGATGTTTCTTGATGTGATTGAGGAGATTGAGCATCTACACCCCCTTTTAGTCTCAGTCAAACAAATTTGGTATGACGTGCAGCTGAAAAAGGATTATGAGAATCTTAATGAGTGGACTTCATCTTTGAGAGATATTTGGAGGAATTTGGTGAAGGAAGTTGTGCATGATAACACCAAGTTAGCTATCAAGCAATTTTTTTCTGAACTGAACTCCTCACAGGACTTTGTAGAGAGAGGCCGATTGCTGGAAGTTTCAGAAGTTACCCTTGAGGCTAAACTGAACCTTGAAACATATTTTGATAACTCGGATGCACCTGTTACTGAAGTCACTTGCAAATTAGATACTGCAGGCATGCAGCCTATGGATCCGAATGTTTCCCATCTTCAACCTGTTGTGATGCAGTTTGTTTCAGAGGGTTTTGTGCCTAGCAAAAAGGATGTTCAATTGTGTGTTAATGATGTTTGTAGGTCAGTTCCTCTTAGCCAAAAAGAAGAACTGTCTGCATCACCTCATGCTTTCTCTGTTTTACATCTGCCTAATGTTGACTTTGCTGGTATTTTGTCCAGTACCAAAGGTGAACCACTGACTTGCACGAGTTTTAAGCGTCGCAGGGGTAGACCTACTACAAAAAATAAGAGATTCGAGGGGCAGACCCCGGCGGATGAACCTGACTTTTGCCCTGATGCAATTGCAAAGTATATGCCATCTATGTCCTCAATAAAAAAATTTAAGAAGCATCTCTTGTTTTTGGGCTGGAAATTTGAACTCGTAATGGATTGTGGAATCATTAGGAAACGTTACATTGCTCCTAATGGAAAGATATGCCAGTCACTTAGTCAAGTTTGCCAGGTGTTGGAAGAGTCAAAAGCTTGTGAGCTGGTTCCCCCAGTTGAACAAAGAAATTTATATGGATCACCTGATAAGTCTCCTTGCGCGGCAAGACCACCAACACGCAGTGAGGTGCCTGAATTGCCATCTCCTTCTGAAGAAACAGCTATTGTTCCTGAAATCTGCCCTCAAGCTGTAATTGACTATTGTTCTCCGAAATCTCTAGACAGTGCTGCCTATTGGAAGTCCTATAGATATGGGGTAAGGATAGGGGATACATCCCTGAAAGCAAAGAAACACCTAGCTGCAATTGGATGGAAAATCGTTTTTGCTGGGAAGAAAGACAGAAAATTGCGTTACTGTTCTCCTGAAGGAAAACTATTTACCTCTCTTCGAAAAGCTTGCAGATGGTGCGCACAGAAGTGGGAAGCTGAAAGCCACTTACCAGAAAAAGTGTCTTCTCCATCAACTGCTATGGAGTTCAAGAGTAACTCTTCACCTGCGAAAAGCTCATGTGAGAAGTTACCAGAGGGGACATCTCCTATCTCATCGTTAAGAGAACCCCTTCAAAATGGTAAAGTCAAATTTTGTCGCATGACCAAACCAAGAAAGAAGAGAAAGCATGATGATGAAAAAGATATCCACATAAGTGGCTTGCCTGTATCAAAAGGAAAAAAAACTTGGCCTTCACTCAAAAAAGGAAATGGTATAGGACCTCATCCTTCGGCCTGTGTGATGCGATCAAGTAAAAGAACTCGGCAGCCCGCTCCTTCTTCTTCCTCTCATAAAACATCTCGAACAGTTTTATCCTGGTTGATAGACAATAATGTGGTTCTGCCACGTACTAAGGTACTATATTGTGCAAAGAAGTATGGTAATCCAATGGCAGACGGGCAGATAACTCGTGGAGGAATCAAATGCAACTGCTGCCAAAAAATTTATGGTCTTCGTAACTTTGAAGCTCATGCTGGAAGCAGTTGTCACAGACCTTCAGCAAATATATTTTTAGAGGATGGAAGGTCTCTTCTTGAGTGCCAACTGCAGATGAAACGCAAACAGATTGTAAAAAACACCAGGAAAGAACCATGTGCTGTGAAGAAGGGTAGTCGTTTTAGCACGAATGACTATATATGTTCTGTGTGTCATTATGGCGGTGAATTAATTCTATGTGATGAATGCCCTTCTTCATTTCATCCTCACTGTCTTGGAATAAAGGTATCGCTTTCTTATTGTTATATTCTACTTCGTTTCTTAATCCTCAATCAAAAAGCTAAATAATACTGGATCATGGTTATGGAGTGAGGCATATCTTTTTATATACTTCTTCCACTGGTTTTATTTTGCAAATTGTTTAAACAGGAGGTTCCAGATGGTGACTGGTTTTGCCCATCATGCTGTTGTAAAGTGTGTGGTGGTAGTGAATTTGATACAAACAGAAACGACTTTACAGATAACAATGTTCTAATTTGTTGTCAGTGCGAGCATAAGTGTAAGGAACTGTCTGATCTTTCTCATATGTTCCTGCTACATTTTTTTATCTTTCTAGTATGTTCCTGCAACATTTTCGTGCTCAGAAATATAGAACTGTGTGTATTTGTGTGCATGCATATCTCCATATATGTATTTATTTACTGATTAAGATTGATCCAATGCAGATCATGCTCGGTGCGTTAGAAGCAAGGGTCCTGGAAAGCTGGATAATTATCCTGAAGGAAATTGGTTTTGCAACAAGAGCTGTGAGCTGGTATTTGAAGCATGCTTTCTTCAAAGTGCACTTTTAATCCGTTGAGAAGTTATAAGACACACTTGAAACAATTGTGCGATGAGATAAATGCTACATTTGATTGGTCTTAATTTTGCAACCTAGGAAAATATTTAATGCCTGAGACATTGTGATAACATGCTCAAGTAGTGCTTTTTTCACTTTCTGTGGGTTTTAACTCTGGGGAAATATTGTATCTGAGACGATTTATATTTTTTGCAGATATTTTTGGGTATGCATCATCTTTTGGGAAAGCCAGTTATAGTGGGGGATGACAACCTAACTTGGACACTGTTGAAATATATAGAACCTGATGATTCTGATTCTGATATCGTGGATTATGAGTCCAGCGTGGAGAATTATAGCAGACTTAGCGTTGCTTTGGATGTGATGCATGAATGTTTTGAACCTGTCAAAGAACCTCACACTAGGAGAGATATTGTAGAAGATGTTATCTTTAGTAGATGGTAAGATTCAGAAATTCAAGATGAGTCAGTCTGGTCTTCTGATGTAATCTATTCTGCACAATCTTAGTGGTCTACTTTTAATTTTAATCCTTTCGTTTCAAATAGTTTTGATCATTTACTTAAAGAAAAATAGACCAAGTGCTTGCGTTCAACTGCATAATTTTATGTAAAACAGACCTTTCTGATATACTTTAACATGACTACTCATTGTTGACATACTTTAGCAGAGGTTTGCACCAATCATGAAGTCAGTACCTAGCTGTAGTTTGCTGGGTACCAATATTGTTCTTTCAAAGGTAGTATTGTGTTCTAGGTGTATTAAGACAATGTGTTGTTTATCTCCAAAATTAGTTGAACTCTTGTGTAGACATATAATATTCTTTAATTGTTTTATTGGAAAATACGATTAGAATTTTATTATTTCGACTAACGATAAACATATAAAATCTGAAATTGCAGGTCAGAGCTAAACCGCTTAAATTTTCAAGGTTTTTACACTGTGCTGTTAGAAAGAAATGACGAACTGATTACAGTAGCGACTGTAAGGTACCACATTGTTAATATTCTCAGGACAAATTACCATCAAGTTTTTACTCTTCCTTATACACTTTTCCATAATTCTAAAAGTAATAAACAAAAATTTTATATACTTTCCTGTCATCTCAAAGGGTTTATGGAGAAAAGGTGGCTGAGATCCCTCTTGTTGCAACACAATTTCAGCATCGCCGACTTGGAATGTGTCGCATTTTAATGAATGAGCTCGAAAAAGTATGCATCTCTTCTCCAATCCAGGTTTAACCTTTTTTTTTTGTGGGATGGTGGTGGTGTGTTTAAGCTGAGGGATAACAAAGGAACATCTCTAAAAGAGGCCCGAGCATATTCTTTCTGATGCAGGGATGTCCATGAAAGCTATATAAAGTATAAAAAGATCTTCTGTTGTATTTTCTTGTAAATATTAGTTATAGGTTACTTTCCTCATCTAGGGCTGCAGATTCAAGATGTTTAGGCTATGTATTTAAGTGGGCTAAATGGTCAGATATCCCTGAGGGGTTGTTAACATACATTTTATTGGATAAGATCTTCTGATATTTGGAAATGTTTGTTAGCCAATGTCCACAATGTCATGGTAGTAACAGTCTTAGGGTTTCACATTCGACTTAACAAAAGTGATGCTAGTAGGGCAAATATGTCATTTGAATTGCATTGGTCCAAATAAATTACTTAGTTGCTATAGTCAGACTTAAATGCTTGATTTGAAGATGCTATTTTTGAGTTTAGTCATACAGTCCAAATATACTTATTAACTGGTTCTGCTTCTGTTTCATTAAATGCTATGTTTGTATTTTTTTCCAGAAACTCATGGAATTAGGAGTTGAGAGGCTAGTTTTGCCAGCAGTTCCTGCTGTCCTAGACGCATGGACCACTTCATTTGGTTTCTCAGTGATGAAAGAATCAGAGAGAGTAAACTTCTTGGATTACACTTTCCTTGATTTCCAGGGTACCATAATGTGTCAGAAGATCCTTCAAAAGAACCATTCTGTGGTGTCGAGTGTATTAACAGGTATATGAAATCTTCTGTCTGTTGTGAACAAAAGATGAATATCTGTTCTGCAGCTGAAATTTAATAACTCTTGCAGAAGCCCAGCAAACTCATTCTGACAATACAAACAGCAAAGACAATGTTGACTTGGATGACAATACTGCTGTTTCTGAGGTATCCCAAGCAAAGCAAGTTGAGGGTTGTGCAACTCTGGACCAAGGATCTATGGAGTATGTTTCCTCTCTCTTTTGCCTGCTTTGAAAGGGTTGAAGAAGAGACTAACCAGAGAGCACTATAAGGTTCATATCCACGAGGAACAGAAATTATAGTAACAAGAATCATAATATGTATTTGCTTGAAACTAATGGTATTGTCCAGAAGTCAAACTCACTCATATGGAAGTTAATGATATGAACAAGAAGTCAAGTAGACCCAATAACTGCACTGAATAACTGTCAACAGCGGAGTCATCACCGTAAATGTATCTCCAACAATCATTTACTACATTCATACATATGTCAGATTTTTGTATTATATTAACCTCATTATCTATTTATGAGGCGTGGTTTCTAAAGAACAGAACATTAGTACGAGGTTTTAACAAATTCTCTCTCTAGTCTCAACTATTTCTTTAGTTTATTGTTAATTGTGTGTTCTTATATCATCCTTACTCTATTTTCAAATGTTCTTTTATCTTTTTGGTCTATTATCATGTTTGAATTAAAGCAAAGCAAGATAGGTCCCGTGTCTTCTTTCTATGAAAGGTTTACCAATTGGTCAAGCGGATTCCTAACTAAACATTTTCAAGTTTCTGCTTCACCTTTTGCCTTAATGTCTGACGGTTTTACCTAAACCCCAAAATTATCTCCAAAAAGTTGAATAGAAAAAATTCTCTCATACTCATCTTCTCTTGAACTTCCGTTCCTAGGTCAAGGATTTTCTGATCATCTTTGATAAGCCAGTTGATGACATTTCCTGCAGAACATCAAAATCAACGGGAGTGATAGTTGTGGCTGTCTGTTGAACCAGAAATCTTGGTATTTCATAGCTTTGACGACTTGTTCACCTTTGGAACAAGGCCGAAGCATGTTGCTAATGATATTCAAAGACCGCAACGATCCTGCCCAAAGGTTAGCTTCTCTTAAATATAACTAGATTTGATATGACTGTTTTCCAAGCATTATTGGCATAACTGGACATCTAAACACAGGGTTGATCCTTTTGGATAATGCATTCTACTTTTTGAGCATGGCAGACATCAAATTCTAAATGGAGGGGAAACTCTTAAAATGGAGAATTCACTTAGCTTCTAAGTTTATCCATTAGATTCCACTCTAATTCCGATATGTTCAAGATATCTGCAACAGCGTTCAACTTAGGAAACTGTGGAGATTTTGTGGAGTCTAAGTAATTGATTGTGAACGTGGATACATCTTCAATACTCCTGTTGCAAATGTTGTGATCGTCTTCACGACACTTGTTACTCAAATTCATAAGTATCCAAAGATACCGATAATGTTTTTTGCTTGGAATATGCTCAAGATAAGGAAGAGTTTGAAATAAGAACATAGATTGGTTATCAAGTTCAACGAAAAGTATCCCAACAAGCTTAGTCGCTGAAGCATATAGCTATAACTCTACAGTTTGTATATCTCCCAATATTAATAATTCAACTTTTCGGATTATTATTTGATGCCTCTGATCACATTGCTCGTTATATTTTCTTGCTCAAATCTTTGTCCTCACATAAATTCTTCGTTTTATCAGCTTAACAGATGGTTCTGTTCTGATATCACTGCATAGGGAGTTGGTCATGTCTCTAAATTCTGGTTTGTTTATTCGTGATGTCATTTTAATTTAATCTCTTTGTCAGCATACTCTGATATAAAGAATCTTGTCAATTGCTCTCCTTCATTCTTTGCTAGCTTAGAGACCATGAAAACCATTTCGCTAGTTTAATATCTCAAAAAGAAATGTTCAAAATCATGTTTAGGTTCATTCTTTTAATATTATGTTAATAGGTCTTTATTACACTAAATTATTTTAAATATATTCTTTTAATATTTGTAATTGTTAACTGTCAAGTTTGAATTTAATTTCTACAAATTGAATCTGACAATTGAATAGCTATTACGGGATTCCTTATGTTAGTTTTGAAAAAGACAAATCTGTTCATTATGTTGGTAACGATTTTTATCCCATTTTTGGACTATGTAAGTCCTCAGTGTTCATTTTGAATAGATAAGAAAAAAGTACAACTATCTTCTCCTTTTTCTTTTGTGCTGAGTTTTCTTTTATTCAATCTTTGTTGTTTCTGTTCTTAGTTTATTAGAAGAACTTGTTGAATTTTGGGAGATACGCCTAATTTTATTCATCACTGTGTGGCGAAATATCCTTAAGGATAGTGTCTTTGACACGCCTTAAGCTAATTCTTATTCTCCATAATCAATATTTTTTCCAACAATTTTAAGGATATTTACCCGCTGTTATTATGGAAAATAACGCTGCTAATATTGTTGTTGATGTTACTACGCTCGCTACATCTATTGTTTATGTTGTTGTTCCATCACCAATTACCTATGCCAAACCTTTTCCTCTATGTTATTGAGGTTTTTGGTGGAGATAAATTTAACTATAAGTTGTTGCTGAAAAAAGAAGGAAGATTGCTACTAGAGCTAATCTTGTGGAGGACAACAAACGTCAGAGCAAATCAAACAACATGTATACCAAAAGAAATGGTTATAAGCCCAAAACCAACAATCAAACCGTCAAGAAAAAAAGTAATTGTTTTGTGTGTAGCAAATCTAGCCATCATGCTGCTCAATGCCGGAAAATGGCTGGGAATGACAATCCCTCTATGGCTAAAGTAATTTGACTTAAGCCAAAGTGGATGATATAATTGATACGGTTGTGTTCCAAGTGAACCTTGTGGCCAATATGGATTGGGTGTTAGATTTTTGTGTCACTAGGCACATATAGTTCTAACATAAAAGACTTTGTGTCTAGCACCCAAGTTTAGGAAGGAGAAGAAGTTATCTATCTTGGTCACTCAAGAGCTACTCAAGTTCTTGGAAAAGACAAAGTTATTCTCAAACTCACATCTGGCAAAACTCTAGCATTGAATGATGTGTTGCACGTTCCTAGTATTCGAGCCAATTTGGTCTCTGTGTGATTATTAGTAAAAGTGGGAGTGAATGTTTCTTTTGAATCTGATGAGATCGTGTTAACCAAAAATAATAATTTTGTTAACAAGGGTTATTGTAACCATGACTTATTTGTCCGCAATATTATGAATGAAAATGCTAGTTCTTCTGCTTCTTGATTGACTCTTTTAATTTATGGCATGCTAGATTACGACATGTTAGTTTATTCTATATTAAGAAGATGCATTCTGAAGGTCTTATTTCAAATACTGATAAGTGTGAAGTTTGTGCAGAAGCTAAACAAACTAAGAAATCATGTGCTCCTGTACTTAGAGAATCTGAATTGTTAAGTTTAATTCATACTGACTTAGGAAACTTGAAACTAACTATGGCTAGAGGAGGGAAAAATATTATGCGACATTTATAGACGATTTTTTTAGTTATACAAAAGTTTATTTGTTAAGAAATACAGATGTAAGTCATTGATAAGTTTTTATTCTACAAATCAAAAGCAGAGAATCAATTAAGTATGAAAATATAAGAGTTAGATCCGATAGAGGTGCTTAATTTATTTCGTTGAATGATTTGTTGTGACAAAAGAAGGCGTAATCATGAGATAACGCCTCCATAATCATCAGAGTCAGATGGTATAGCGGAAAGGAAAAATAGAACCCTAAAAGAAATGATAAATAGCATGCTTGCTAGTTCTGGTGTTCGGATAATCTTTGGGGTGAAGCTTTTATCTGTTTGTCATTTACAAAATAGCACTCCTTATAAGAAAATGGGTAAAACTCCTTATAAGTTGTGGAAAGGTTATCCCCTAACTTGAAATTTTTAAAAGTGTGGGATTGCCTTCACAAGTGTTGTTACCTGATCCTATGAAAAGGAAAATAGAATCTAAACCATCTGATAGTATGTTTATTATGCTGAAAGTAGTGCATCATATAAACTTTTTAGTAGTCAAAAGTGATGTGCTTGAACACAACATTATTGTTGAAATAACAAATGCGGAACTTTTTGAAAATATATCTCCTTTAAAACTTGAGAGTATTTCTCGTGTTCCTGTTACTCAAAGTAATAATACTTCTCATGTTCCTATTATTCAAAATGATTTAAAAAATGAGGAATTAAGAAGAAGCAAAAGACCAAGGAAAGAAAAAAAATTTGGCAATGATTTTTATATTTATCATGTGGATAATAATCCTTTGACATATCCTGAAGCAATTTCTTCGTCCGATGCCTCATTTCGGAAAGATTCTATTGATATAAAATTAAATTTAATTTTACAAAATATAACTTAAATTTTACTTTAAAAACTTAGCGATTATGATAACTTATCAACAAAATATAGATTCTCAATCCTCAGCGCTGGAATCGCTTGGTGCTGCTACTTTGTCGAAGTGAGGGAGAAGGTTTGTAATTTTCTTGGGTTGGAGCTTGATTTTGAGGGAAGGACTTGAAACAGAATAACATTAATTAAGTTAATTTTATTATGAAGTATTAAATGATTGAATTTTAAAAAAAAATAAAAGAAAGAAATCAGTTGAGTAATTAAGTATAACAATGATTGAAATAAGTAAAGTAAAAAGTAAACCTAAAAAGCAAGAGTTGGGATTCGATCCTAGTGGCTTCGGCTGTTCGCTCAACCAACTTTTCTCATGCGGCCTTTTGTGATTTTGGGGGCACCCTTAAAATATTTAAGGGGTCCTCCATATATATACTTACATATACAAAATATATATACAGTAACTTTCCCAAGGCCAACGAGTTTCGGCGACCCTCTACCCTTAGCGTACGTCCGCCTCTGGTCTAATGTATTTAATGAATTTTACTAGACCTGATATTGTATATGTTGTGTGTAGATTGGGTAGATATACTCAAAACTCGAATCATGCTCATTGGAATGCATTAGTAAGAGTATTGAAATATTTAAGAAGTATCATGAACTATGATATTAAACCATAGTGGTTTCCCACTGTATTAGAAGGATACAGTGATGCTGACTGGATCTTTGATTCAAATAAGACAAAATCCACTAGTTATGTATTGACCTTTGGTGGGGGTGATGTGACATGAAAATCAGCTAAATAAACAATAATAGCTAGATCTATCATGGAGTCTAAGTTTGTGGCATTGGAATTGGCTGGCAACAAGGTCCGAGTGTTTAAAGAACATTTTGGCAAGTATTCCACTACGGATAAAATCGACATCTTTTGTGTCTATGCATTGTGATTGCCAAGCTGCAATAGTCATTGCTAAAAATAGATCCTTCAATTAAAAGAGTAAACACATTCGATTGAGACATAATGTGACAAAGCAGCTGCTGAAAGATGAAATTATTTCCATAGATTATACAAAGTCAGAAGTGAATTTGGTTGATCCTTTAACTAAACATTTGGGAAGAATATTAATATCTGCAACATCAAGGGGAATTAGACTATTGCCAATTTGAGTTATATCAACAATAATGGTAACTGAACTTATGTAATTGGAGATCCCATGAAGCAGGTTCATATCGGTAATAGCAAGTCATTAATTGATCAAATGAGCACTATTAAATTATGTCCCTTTTTATGATGTGTGTATATAGTGCTAGACTGCAATGAATGAGAGGCTAAGCTATTAAACTCTTAATTCAATAATCTATAGTCTTTTATATGTGGTGTATTACGCTACAGAATACACTTGATGGATGGACCTATATGAGTGTGGAGTGGGGCCACTTCTATAAAATTTATGGCAAAATTTCTAGAGCACTCATGAAAATCAGTCGCGCACATGGCCTATTAGCGCAAAACCGCGACAAACAACATAGTATGGGTGGGTATAATGTGATAGATAAGACGCTAAAGTTACAAAAGAATTTCCGGTTCATAAAAGTTCTAAACTTCTCCTATTGTTCTGTAAGTTTAATCTTATTTTATCTATGTCTGATTCATTGTCCAAAAGACACTAGATTTGATGCATTATGCTCATTTGTAAAAATCCAACGAAACTTATGTTTTATTCTATTTCTTAATATCCTTTTTGAGCTATGTGAGGGGATTATTAGAAAAAATAATTTTAATATCTCAAAAAAAAAAATGTTCAAAATCATGTCTCTTTTAATATTACGCTAATGGTTCTTTATCACATTAAAGGGGGGAGATAAGAATAGTGCGAAATAATTGTATTAGTAATGCATGAGTTAGTAATGCAAGCATTAGTTATGCAGATATTATTTCTTATTTACTGTTTGGTGTGGTGTATTAAAAATTATAATGCATTGTATAATTTTAAAGAAAAATAGATGTTTACAAAAATGCCTTTATATTCTCTAGCTTTAAGGGACTTTAAGGACAATTTTATCTTCAACCATACTAATGCATGCATTAATAACTTTGATATTACTAATGTCACGATTTTCTATATATTACTTATATATAGGATAATACCAAGTATGATGTATAACTAATACAAACATTAGTTCTATACGGGTTGAAAAAATATATCAAACAAGATATTAGTAATGCACAGAGCTAATGCTTGTATTATTTTTTCTAATATCTCCTGCCAAACGATCCCTAATTATTTTAAATATATTTCTTTAATATTTGTAACTGATAACTGTCAAGTTTGAATTTAATTTTTACAAATTGAATCTGACCATTGAATAGCTATTACGCAATTCCTTGTTTTTGTTTTGAAAAAGTCAAATCTATTCATTTGTATATATAGCCATAATGGCTATTATGTTGGTAACTGTTTTTATCCCCTTTTTTGGACTATATAAGTCCTTTGTGTTCACTTTGAACAGACAAGAAAAAAGTAACAAAATAACTTTTTTGGTTAATAGGGGATATTTTATATATAAAACAAGAAAATTAGGAAACACCGCATAGTACTGCTAGTGCCGGTGTACTTTAATTCCCCTAATATTGCGAATGTTTTGTTTTACTGTATCAATATTACATGTTAAAAAATTTCTAACAACTCAGTTTCTAAGATGTCTGTCCAAAATATATTATTTGTAAACATTTGAGGAACTGCTAGTAAGATGGTTCTTTCCAAAAAATTTGGCTTTGCTGTCTCTTTTGCCAGTGAATCTGCCATCCTATTCTGCTCCCTGTTCACTGTGACCTTGTCCATCATTTGCATTAAAAACTCGAATTCACAAATCATAGGATCATAGGTTAAGTTACTTGTGAGAAGCATTTGAATTATTTCAGTCGAGTCTGTATTGATGTCCGGAGGGATCCATCCATTTTGCTCAGCTAGTTGTTTCACAAATCATTGTGAATGCGGAGAGAATTATTTCACAAATCATTTTGCTCAACTTTTTAGGAGAGATTTCAGCTCAGCCATGATATTAGTGGTATATGGTATATTCTCATGTACTCCATTATTCAATCCCCGTTATGGTTCCTGAAAACTCCACCGATTCCTCCAATGCCTGGATTACCTCTAGCTGCACCATTCATATTCAGTTTGTAGTGACATCTCCTGGGGGGCTCCCATTTCAAATTGGTTTGGAAGGAGTTTTTGATGGTGTTATTTTTCGCCAACATAAAGTATCCAGTTGCTTTTGAGATGGTGTTGGTGGTGTTGATGCTATTTTCTCCATTTTTTTTTATTCAATCTTTGTTGTTTTTGCTCTTAGTTTATACTAGAAGAGTTTGTTGAATTTTGAGGGATACGCCTAATTTTATTATCATTGTATGGACGAAATATTGTTAAGGACAGTGTCCTTGACACGCCTCAAGCTAATTCTTATTCTCCATAATCAATATTTCTTTTCTTGACACTTAGTATTAGGATCAAACCTGCTTCCAGAAGTGTTATTTGAAAATAGATAAATATGGTGATCAACTCAAGAATGTGCAGATGAATTGCAAATAGTTAAAATAAATCAGAAGGAATAGATAACTGGCTTGTGATTGCCAATATTTATTTTCTATGATTTTCTTTATCATGCAGATGTTGTCTTTCCATTGCTTTTGTCTTTATTCTAGAATTGTGCAATGTGGATAAATGGTCCGATGCTAGAATGTTTTGATGAAGAAAATGATGTTGGCTCCTTTGGAAAAGAATGTTAAGGACCTGTAAAAGCTATGAGCTGGTTCAGAAGAGATGATAGCCGAGAGTGAGCTGGTAAAATCTTATTTGAAAGAGCAGCAAATTTTTGCTTATTTCTCCTCCTTTCTAACACTAATTTAATCCCCGGCAATAGCAACACTAATTTATTATTGCAGCAGTGGATTTGAACCTTTTCTGGCTTTCTGCAATGAGAGCAGTAGATTCGCATTTGTATGTCTAAAAGAGATAGATATGGACCATCATGCCACTGCGCAAAAACGAGATTTCAAATATTGAAACCGGCATACGTATCCAGGATTTGGACGTTGCATGTGCCACTATATACATACATAATATACCTACCACTAGTCACTTGTGGCGGACCCAGAATTTTATGCAAGCGGGTTATACATAACTTTAGTCGTAAAATAGTAGTTGTCAAGTGGGTTCAAAATAAAGTATTTATACAAATTTATGTTGCTTTAATCGTAATTTATACATATACACAATATTTTTTTGGTGAAGCGGGTTCAACTCCACGTGCATCCGCCACTGCTAGCCACAAAGACCGAATAGGAAGGATAGATCGATTCAATTAGTTTTTGATTAATTCAATTAGGTCTTTTATTCACAAATAGGCAAATAAGATTGATTTTAGTTCAATTTTTTTATGATTGATTTAATTATATTATATAATAAAATAACCACAAAAAAAAAGATCTCATGAAAGTATGCCTCCAAATAGAAAATTTTCTTAATTAGTAGCTTAATTACTATATATTCTTTGTTTGATTTGATTAATTGGTAATCGTCTTTGGGTTAGTTTTCTCAATTTAATTGTCGAGTTATATGAAAAATATTTTCAAAGAAAAAGTTTCAATTTTCATTCTATGAGTTTTATTTTCCAAAATTCATTAAATGATACTGCTCAAATTATACTCCAATATATAAATTAATGTTATACCATTAAGATGAGAAAATTAACATATTACCTAGAATCATTTAAAATTATGCATCAAGAGAAATTACTCATGAAATAAAGTATAATTATACAAAGCAAAATGAAGACTACTATAAAGAAAAATTAGAAAAAGAAGAAGATAATGTTATAAAACAATAAAAGAAGAAGAAATGTATTGCAAAGAAAAGTAGAGAGAGAATTCTTATTGATTGGGATCGATTACAATAAAATAGAACACCTCTATTTATAGGAAAAAAGTGACTTGGCCACCAAGTAACAAACCGTAGAATCTCTCTACAATATAGACATTCACCTTAAAATACAATTCTATTTATAACACTCCCCCTTGAATGTCTATTCAACAGATAATGTGTCACGACCCAATTTACCCTCCGAAAGGTATCGTAACGGCACTTAGTCTCTACGACTAGGTAAGCCTAATATTAAGGAAAAACTTTAATAAAAACACAAGAAATAAGGAAAATAAGGGCATAATCTAAATAGTAAAAAAAAAATAATGTCGCACTGCTTATACAAAATATTCTCCCAATGACCCGGAATGTCACAAAGTCACAAGCTTCAAATAACTATTGTGCTCTAAACAAGTCTGGAAGTACATAAAAAGACTCTAAACGACGGAGTAGAAGGGGACTATGAGGATTCTGCGGACGCGGCAGAAATACCTTGCAGTCTCCTAGAATCAGCAATAAATACTATCCTCGAGGCTGATAGCTCGTACCTGGATCTGCACACGAAAACACGTGCAAGAAAGGGCATGAGTACACCACATTGGTACCCAGTAAGTGCCAAGCCTAACCTCGGTCAAGTAATGACGAGGTCAGGTTAAGTCCCTATTGGAGTAAATATAATCAATTTAAAACAACAAAGGAGATAAGTAAATTCTACAGTAAATAGTTAAAGAAAACGTTCGAAAACTTAACATGCAAGGGAGCCCTCGGCTCAGAACAAGGTAAACTCAAGGTGGAATCTCCCGTTATACCGTCTCGTAGTTCCAAATGATTATGCAGTGCAGGGGTATCTCTTGAAATACGTCTGTAGTCCCAAAGTAAATATGCAGTACAGGGGGATCTCCTAGAAGACGTCGGTAGTCCCAAAGTAAATATGCAGTATATGGGGATCTCCCGGAATACGTCTGTAGTCCCAAAGTAAATATGCAGTACAGGGGAATCTCCCGGAATACGTTCGTAGTCCCAAAATAAATATGCAGTATAGGGGGATCTCCCGGAATACGTCTATAGTTCCAAATTAAATATGCGATGAAAGATAAAAGGACAGATATGGCATCGAATTTCTACAGTTCATACTAATCACAGATAAGAAAAGTAGGAATTTAACTAAACATGGCGCACAGAGAGTCAAATAAGCAATTAAACACGTAAGCATACTTTTCTAATCTAAGCTAAATAATTTAACATATTAGTGCAATTTAATAGAAGAAGAACGATTTATATTTTAGGAAGGAAAGATGGGATTTTCTTTTTGCAATAACGGCCCGTGTACGTACTCGTCACCTCACCTGCACGACGCCCACACAACAAATAATATCAAATTTCCTAAGGGGAAGTCCTCAACACAAGGTTAGGCAAGCCACTTACCTCAATCACGCAAATCAACTCGAGATCGCGTTATTGCCACGAGTATCCGACTCCAAATGACCCGAATCTATTCAAAGTAATTGCATAATGTAAATATAGATATAAGTAACTAATTCAACTAATTAATTCGAAGCTAAAACGCGAAACTAGAAAAATCTCCCAAAACGTCTCCCCGGGCCCACATCTCGGAATCGGGTAAAATTTACAAATTAAGAACACCCGTTCACTCAAGAGAACACTCGAAAAAAAATCATCAAAATCTGACGTCAAATCTCAATCAAATCTCGAATTTTCAATTGGAGAACTTTTTTCCCCATTTCCAAACTTTTACCCTCAAATTCCTTAATTAGACGAGGAAAACAACAATAGATTATTGTATTATGATAAAAATAGAGTTAGAATTCGATACCCAATGATTCTCCTTCAAATCCCTCGAGAAATCGTCTCCCACCGAGCTCCAAATTAAATTTTGTGTTATGTAATTTCAAACCCTCGAATTCCCTATTTCTGCACAACAATTTCCGCATCTGCGGCTCATGGGGCCGCACTTGCGGAAAAGTCAACGCAGGTGCGAAAATCACTTAAACGGCTGGGTCCGCACCTGCATTCTTGGGCCGCATCTGCGACTCCGCTTCTGTGGACGACCAGTTGCATCTACGAGCCCAGCATGCCCTGGCCTTTTCCGCATCTGCGAACACACCATCGCATCTGCGAATCCGCACCTACGGACTCCCGCAGGTGCGAAACACCAGAACCAGCAACAGCAGATTTTCCTAAGTCTCAATTTCTTCCCGTTAAGCATCCGAAACACACCCGAGGCCCCCGGGACCTCAACTAAACCTACCAACCAGTCCTATAACATCATTCGAACTTAGTCGAGCCTTCAAACCACATCGAATAATACCAAAAGCATAAATTAAACACGGATTCAAGCCTAAGAACTTAGCATTTTTCCAAATTCTACAAACGACGCCGAAACACGTCAAACCTAGTCCGAATGACCTCAAATTTGACACACAGGTCACAAATGACACTACGAACCTGTAGAAACTTCCGGAATTCCTTTCCGAGCTCGATATCAAAATTTCCCCTATCGGCCGAAATCACCGAAAATCTAACTTTCGCCAATTCAAGCCTAAATCTACTACAGACCTCCAAAACAAATTCAGACGCGCTCCTAACCCTAAAATCAGAAAATGGAGCTAACGGAGTTGACAAAATTCTATTCTGGATCCGTCTTCACACAGTTCCGACTACGGTCCAAATTCTAAGGCTTAAACTCACAACTAGGGACTAAGTGTCCCAAGACTCTCCGAATTCCATAACCAATCACTCCGGAAAGTCCCAATAGCAAAACAAATGTGGGGAAAGTAGTTATTAGGGGATCGGGGCTCTAACTCTCAAAATGACCGGCCGGGTCGTTACATTCTCCCTCTCTTAAAATAATTGTTCGTCCTCGAACGAGTAATAAGACATACGTGAAGTTGTGAAAAGATTCGGGTAATGGCTGCGCATATCCTTCTCAGTCTCCCAAGCCGCCTCCTCGATCGGCAGACCACTCCACTATACCTTTACTGATGCAATATTCTTTGACCTGAGCTTTCTGATCTACCTATCCAAAATGGCTACTGGCTCCTCAACATTCTTGTCCAACTGGACTGAGCTGAAATCCAAAACATGAGACGGATCACCGTGATACTTCCGGAGCATAGAAACATGGAATACCGGATGAACTCCTGCTAGGCTAGGAGGCAAGGCAAGCTCATAAGAAACCTCCTCAACGCGCCAAAATATCTCAAAAGGACCAATGAACCTCAGACTCAGCTTACCCTTCTTCCCGAACCTCATGATGCCCTTCATAGGAGATACCCGAAGCAAAACCCGATCACCAGTCATAAATGCCAAATCACTAACCTTCCGGTCCGCATAACTCTTCTGCCTACACTGGGCTGTGCGAAGTCTCTCCTGAATCACCTTTACCTTTTCCTGGGCATCCTGGACCAAGTCTGTACCCCACAATCGGGCCTCGCCAGGCTCAAACCATCCCACTAGGAACCGGCACTGCCTACCGTACAAAGCCTCATACGGTGCCATCTGAATGTTGGACTGGTAACTGTTATTATAAGAAAACTCTGCAAGTGGAAGGTATTGGTCCCATGACCCTCTGAACTCCATCACACAGGCACAGAGCATATCCTCAAAAATCTGAATCGTGCGCTCGAACTGTCCGTCCGTCTGAGGGTGAAAGGTTGTGCTCAGCTCCACCCTAGTACCCAACTCCTGTTGAACGGCTCACTAGAACCGTGATGTGAACTGTGTACCCCTGTCTGAAATGATGGATATTGGAATACCGTGAAGGCGGACAATCTCCCTTATATAAATCTCAGCCAACCTCTCTGAGGAGTATGTAGTCAACACTAGAATAAAATGGGCTAACTTGGTCAGCTGATCCACGATCACCCAAATAACATCGAACTTTCTCAAAGTCTGTGGAAGTCCAACTACAAAGTCCATGGTGATCCTCTCCCACTTCCACTCGGGGATCTCTAACCTCTGAAGTAGTCCACCCGGCTTTTGGTGTTCATATTTGACCTGCTGACAGTTGAGACACTTGTCCACGAATCCAACTATATCTTTCTTCATCCTTCTCCACCAATGGTGCTGCCTCAAGTCCTGATACATCTTCGCGGCACCTAGGAGAATGGAGTACCGCGAGCTATGGGCCTCCTCAAGAATCATCTCTCGAAGCCCATCTACATTGGGCACACAGATCCGGCCATGCATCCTCAGCACACCGTCATCACCAACAATCACATCCCTAGCATCACCTCGCCGAAACCTATCTTGAAGGACTAGAAGGTGGGGGTCATCATACTGGTGCTCTCTGATACAGTCATAAAGAGAAGACAGAGCAACCACACAAGCTAATACCCGGCTAGGCTCTGAGGCATCCAACCTCACGAACTGGCGGGCTAAGGACTGAACATCCAAGGCTAAAGGCCTCTCAATTGCTGGAAGATATGCCAAACTCCCCAAACTCTCTGCCCGGCGACTCAAGGCGTCGACCACTACATTGGCCTTCCAGGGTGGTACAATATAGTGATATAATAATATTTAAGTAGCTCCAACCACCTTCGCTGACGCAAATTAAGGTCCTTCTGCCTGAACAGGTGCTGCAAACTCCGGTGATTAGTGTAGATCTCACAGGGAACGCCGTATAAATAATGACGCCAGATCTTCAGGGCGTGAACAATAGGTTCTAACTCGAGATCATGGACCGGATAATTCTTCTCATGCACCTTAAGCTGTCTAGACGCGTAGGAAATAACCCTACCGTCCTCCATAAATACCGCTCCAAGGCCAATCCTCAAGGCATCATAATAGACAGTGTAGGACCCCGAACCTGTAGGAAATACTAATACTGAGGTTGTAGTCAAAGTTGTCTTGAGCTTCTGAAAGCTCTCCTCACACTCCTCGGTGCACCTGAACGGAGCACCCTTCTGGTTCAGTCTGGTCATAGGTGATGCAAAAGATGAAAATCCCTCTACAAAGCGACATAGTACCCCGCCAAACCAAAGAAACTGCAGATCTCCATAGCTGATGACGGTCTAGGCCAACTCTGCACCACCTCCACCTTATTCGAATATACTTTGACCCCATCATAAGACACTATGTGGCCCAAGAATGCCACTGAATCAAGCCAGAATTCACACTTAGAGAATTTTGCTTACAATCTCTTCTCCCTCAAAGTCAGAAGCACGGTCCTCAGGTGCTGCTCATGATCTTCCTGGGACCGGGAATATACCAGGATGTCGTCAATAAAAACAATGCTGAAGGAATCACGATAAGGCCAGAACACATTGTGCATCAAATGCATAAAGGCTGCTGGGGCATTGTTCAGCCCAAATGACATGACAAGAAACTCATTGTGACCAAATCTGGTCCTGAAGGCAGTCTTCGGGATATCCGGCTCCCGAATCTTCAACTGATGATAGCCAGAACGCAAGTCAATCTTGGAAAATACCCTAGCACCCTGTAACTAATCAAATAAATCATCGATGTGAGGCAAATGATACATGTTCTTCATTGTAACCTTGTTCAACTACCGATAATCAATACACATACGCATAGAACCATCCTTTTTATTCACAAATAAGGCTGGAGCACCCCAAGGTGATACACTGGGCCTGATGAAACCCTTATCAAGCAACTCATACAATTGTTCCTTCAACTCCTTCAACTCAGGAGGAGCCATATGATAAGGAGGAATAGAAATGGGATGAGTGCCCGACAACAAATCCATGCCGAAATTAATGTCTCTATCGGGCGACATACCTAGATGATCAGCTGGAAATACATCAGGAAAGTCCCTCACTACTGGCACTGACTCAAATTCAAAGGTATCAACACTGACATCTCTAACATAGGCCAAATACTCATCACACCCCTTCTCAACCATCCGCTGAGCCTTAAGAAATGCAATGACCCTGCGGGGAGAATACTCTAAGGTACCTCACCACTCTAATCTCGGTAAGCCTGGCATAGCTAACGTCACAGTATAAGCATAACAATCAAGAATAGCATAATGGGGCGACAAGCAGTCCATGCCCAAGATAACATCAAAGTCTAACATACTGAGTAATAACAAATCGGCTATGGTCTCAAAACCACTAAGGGCAATCAAACACGACCTATATAATCGGTCCACAACAAGAGAATCTCCCACAGGAGTAGATACATAAACAGGGAAACTCAAAGAACCCCAAGATATCCCCAAATACTAAGCAATATAAGAAGACACATATGAATACATAGAGCCTGGGTCAAATAATATTGATGCATCCCTATGGCAGACAGGGACAATACCTGTGATGACTGAATCTGAAGCGACAGCCTCTGAACGGGCTGGAAGGGCATAGTACCTGGCCTGGCCTCCCCTCTAGGGCGACCTCGACCTCCCCGAACTCTACCTAGAGCTACCTGAGAAAGTGGGGCAGCAGCCGGGGCTGGAAGAATATCTGAAGGACCCGGTGGAGCACGTGGATCCTGATAAGTTTGTGAAGATGCACCCCTCCTAGCTCTGGGGCAATCTCTAACCATGTGACGAGTGTCGCCACACTCAAAAAAACCCATCGGAGGATGCTGCGGCTGAGACTGACTCGAAACTGGCCTGCTGGACTGGCCGGTAATAGCACCTCGAGCAGGAGGCATACTGGATACTTGCGGTTCATAATAAGGCTCCTGATGTCTGGGAGGAGCTGGAACACCGCTGTGCTGGAAGAGTTGAATGGATAGGATAACTCACAAAACCCCTACCATAGCGTGCTGCTGGTGCACGGGCTCCTGAGAAATGACCAGTCTCTTGAGACCTCTTTACCTCTCTCTCCTCTCTGTCCCGAGCAAACATTCCCTCTACCCTCATGGAAATACTCACTACCTCCTGATAAGTGATATCCATCTCCAACTCTCTGGTCATACTGGTCCAAATACTGGGGTGGAGTCCCTCGATGAAGCAACAAACCCTCTCTCTGACTGTGGAAACAAAAGGCGGTGCATGACGAGATAACTCACTGAAACAGACTACATACTCCGACACAGTCATAGCACCCTGGCGCAACTGCTCAAACTCTGCACGCCAAGCATCCCTGAGGATTTGAGGGGCATACTCGCGTAAGAACATCGCTAAAAATTGAGTCCAAGTGAGTGAGGTTTCCTCGTCCGGACTACTCAGCTCACAGGCACACCACCACTGATACTCCGCTTACCTCAGCTGGAGAGCGGTGAAAGAAACTACACTCGTCTCCTCAATTCCCATAGTGCGGAGAATACGATGACACTCATCAAGAAAACCCAGAGCGTCATTTGATGCTGAGCTGCTCTACCTCAGAAGCAGCTACCCTGGTCTCATGCTGAACATGAGCCACTGGGGGCATAGGAATATACTCTAGGGCCTGATCAACCTGGGCCCTCTGCTCAGGAGTGCGGGCTGCAGGAGTTTGTGCCCCTCCCCCGGCCTGAGATGTAGCATGAGCTATCAGAAGTAGTCTAGCCTGAGCTAGAGTGCTGAACATACTCATGAACTAAGATAGTCTCCTGAAGGGATAGAGCAGCAATAGGAATATCTGGTGCCAACCCTCTAGCTGTAGCTGTTATGGGGTCCTCTGTCGCTGCTCTCGCGGGTGCTCGGGCTGCACCGCTTGCTCGTCCTCTACCCCCGGCCCTGCCTCTGGAGGATTTGATAGGGTGCTCGGGTGCCTGGTCGTCGGTCCTCCTAATACGGGTCCTCACCATCTGTGAGAAAGAATAGAATAGAGTTTTAGAATTTTGATGTCAATAACTCGCACGACAAGGAAATCAAAGGAATATGATTGTTCTTAATAGTTACATAGCCTCCCGAAGATAGATACGGACGTCTCCGTACCGATCCACGAAACTCTACTAAACCGGCTTGCGACTCGTGACACCTATGAACCTAGAGCTCTGATGCTAACTTGTCACGATCCAATTTACCCTCCGTAAGGTATCGTGACAGCACCTAGTCTCTACGACTAGGTAAGACTAATATTAAGGGAAACCTTTAATAAAAAACACAAGAAATAAGGAAAATAAGGGCATAATCTAAATAGTAAAAAAAAAAAAGCAGCGTCGCGCGGCTCATACAAAATATTCTCCCAATGACCCCGAATGTCACAACTTCACAAGCTTCTAATAACTACTGTAGCTCTAAACAAGTCTGGAAGTACATAAAAAGACTCTAGACGATGGAGTAGAAGGGGACTCTGAGGATTCTGCAAACGTGGCAGAAATACCTTATAGTCTCCTAGAATTAGCAGCAAATACTATCCTCGAGGTTGATAGCTCGTACCTGGATCTGCACACGAAAACATGTGCAGAAAAGGGCATGAGTATACCACATTGGTACCTAGTAAGTTCCAAGCCTAACATTTTTCAAGTAGTGAATCCCTACTGGAGTAAATAGAATCAATTTAAAACAGTAAAGGAGAAAAGTAAATTCTACAGTAAACAGTTAAAGAAAACGTTCGAAAACTTAACAGTCAAGGGAGCCCTCGGCTCAGAACAAGGTAAACTCAAGGTGGAATCTCCCGGGATACCGCCCCGTAGTTCCAAATGATTATGCAGTGCAGAGGGATCTCCCGAAATACGTTTTTAGTCCCAAAGTAAATATGCAATACAGGGGGATCTCCTGGAATACGTCTGTAGTCCCAAAGTAAATATGCAGTACATGGGGGATCTCCTGGAATACGTCCGTAGTCCCAAAGTAAATATGCAGTACAGGAGGATCTCCCGGAATGCATCCGTAGTCCCAAAGTAAATATGTAGTACAGGGGGATCTCCCAGAATGTGTCCATAGTCCCAAAATAAATATGCGATGCAAGATAAAATGGCAGATATGGCATCAAATTTCTACAGTTCATACTAATCACAGATAAGAAAAGTAGGAATTTAACTAAACATGGCGCACAGAGAGTCAAATAAGCAATTAAATACGTAAGAATGCATTTCTAATCTAAGCTAAACAAGTTAACATATTATTGCAATTTAATAGAAGAAGAATGATTTATATTTTAGGAAGGAAAGATGGGATTGTTTTTTGCAATAACGGCCCGTGTACGTACTCGTCACCTCACGTACACGGCGCCCACACAACAGATAATATCAAATATCCTAAGGAGGAAGTCCCCAACATAAGGTTAGGAAAGCCATTTACCTCAACCGGTCAAATCAACTCGAGATCACGTTCTTGCCACAAGTATCCGACTACAAATGAACCGAATCTATTCAACGTAATTGAATAATGTAAATATAGCTATAAGTAACTAATTCAACTAATTAATTCGAAGCTAAAACACAAAACTAGGAAAATCGCTCAAAAAGTCTCCCCGGGTACACGTCTCTAGATCGGGTAAAATTTACAAATATGAACACCCGTTCACTCACGAAAACACTCGAACAAAAATCATCAAATCTGATGTCAAAATCTCACTCAAATCTCGGATTTTCAATTGGGGAACTTTTCCCCCATTTCCAAACTTTTACCCTCAAATTCCTTAATTAACGAGGAAAACAACAAGAGATTATTGTATTATGATAGAAATAGAGTTAGAATTCATTAGTCAATGATTTTCCTTCAAAATCCCTCGAGAAATCGTCTCCCACCGAGCTACAAATCGAATTTTGTGTTATGAAATTTCAAACCCTCGAATTCCCTATTTCTGCCCAGCGATTTCCGCATCTGCGGATCATGGGGTTGCACCTGCGAAAAAGCCAACGCAGGTGCAAAAATCACTTAAACGGCTGGGTTCGCACCTGCGACCCCTGGTCCGCATCTGCGCCTCCGCTTCTACGGACGACCAGCCGCATCTGCGAGCCCAGCATGCCCTGTCCTTTTCCGCCTCTGCGAACCCCTCGTCGCTTCTGCGAGTCCGCACCTACGGACTCCCCTCCGCAGGTGTGAAACATCAGAACCAGCAACACCAGATTTTCCTAAGTCCCAATTTCTTCCCGTTAAGCATCTGAAACACACCCGAGGCCCCCGAGACCTCAACCAAACCTACCAACCAGTCCTATAACATCATTCGAACTTAGTCGAACCTTCAAACCACATTGAATAACACCAGAAACATGAATTAAACATGGATTCATGCCTAAGAACTTAACATTTTTCCAAATTCTAGAAACAGCGCCGAAACATGTCAAACCTAGTCCGAATGACCTCAAATTTGACACACATGTCACAAATGACACTACGAACCTACAACCACTTCCGGAATTCCATTCCGAGCTTGATATCAAAATTTCCCCTATTGGCCGAAATCACCAAAAATCTAACTTTCGCCAATTCAAGCCTAAATCTACTACAGACCTCCAAAACACATTCCGGACGTACTTCAAACCCCAAAATCACACAACGGAGTCGACGAAATTCCATTTCGGATCTGTCTTCAAACAATTCTGACTACGGTTCAAATTCTAAGGCTTAAACTCACAACTAGAGACTAAGTGTCCCAAGACTCTCCGAATTCCATTACCAATCACTCTGGCAAGTCCCAATAGCAGAAACAAACCTGGGGAAAGCAGTTTTTAGGGGATCAGGGTTCTAACTCTCAAAACGACCGGTCGGGTCGTTACATAATGTGCCTCGTTAAAACCTTAACTAAAATAAAATCCAATGGAAAAAAAATCTAGAAAAGGAAAAAGAGTACACATGTTTAGAAATACGCCTTTTGGTTTCCTTGCAAGGAAAAACCCAGTGGGACAAAACCTTGTAAGAGAAAAAGAGTACAACGCGTATTAACTCTCCCTGATGAGATCATCAATTCACATCCTTGAGCCTTCACATTCTAATCTTGTGCACTAGCTTCTTGAAGGTTGACGTCAACAGAGCTTTGATGAATAAATTATCCATATTAACTTCAATGAATATGTTGCACCCTGAAAATATCATTCTTGATAGATATTATAATGTCTTCATATAATGTCGTGGAATGATCTTTTCAATATCTCTATAAAGGTAAAAATTTCTCGTTATCACATTATCATGCTTATAGTTATAGCAAGATATATATATATATATATATATATATATATGTGTGTGTGTGTGTGTGTGTGTGTGTGTGTGTGTGTGTGTGTGTGTGTGTGTATGTGCACAAATTGCACTTAGGATGTGGTACTTCAGGACCAATAATTATATATGCTTTAAGCGATTTAAATCTTTCAGAGATTATCATATAAGCTAAGTCATAGAAGTCATACAAATCGATTTTAGATGCATATCACGTTTTTATGCCATGCTAGATATATAAGGTAGATAAAAGTGATTACACTCGTCATTGGCTTTATAGTTTCAAGTGTTTGAACTATATGTCCAAAACTACATGTCTTTCATATGAAACCAATTCTATTTGAATTGTGCCTCTTCTATTTGGACAATATTTTTGTGTCTGTATTCGACAGACTTGAGGTCCTCATCTATACTTAGTGCTATGATAGATGTCGTCGATGAAAATTTTATATTGGTTCCAATATTTTCATAAAGACAAAACATAGAGATCTCCTCATTAATATTTTCAGGTACCTGAACCTCTCTTGAGATTTTATGAAGTATTATGTCATGTGATCTTCTAGATCACTTGCCTCCTTATTATGATCATTTTCTCGTCTTCTTTATCAAGAATTTTATTTGAAAGCGATTTCTCTATATGTTTTAAGTGTACCCTAGAATTTGTCTTTCCAGGACTTATTCTAATAGGAGCATTTGTCGTGAGAATATAGTTACTTTCTTTAGGTCAGCAAATGCGTTTGGCATGCTTTGCAATATGCCGCAGATGAATTATATTTTTATGAACTTCAAGTTCATATTATATTATTCGAGGATCTAGATTTAGAAATGATAATTCATTCCACATAACTTTTTCTCAATTATTTATCTTGTCTTCCTCTCATGTTAGAAAAACTAACTTTCTTCCTCAATTTTGGGAAACCATCTTTGTGCATTATGGTGTTAATCAAAATATACACCGCTCATCAATAATAATAAGATGAAATTATTTGGTTTCTAAACTTGAACCATTGTGAGAGGAGAATGTAATATACTTTCGTATATAATGTATATCAAACTGATATAAATAACTTTGTTCTCATAAGTAATGGTTTAGATATTAAGTAGATGCAATCAATAAATTATTTTGCTAAACCAACTGTGATATAAACCAATTTATCAAGATGAACTGTCTTGAATAGAAAATCTGAAAAATATGCTCGAAACTAAATTATTTGAGCAAGTTACCTCGCAAACACCAGGTTGCAGTTTAATAATAATCGCACATGTAACCATCTCATATATGCATCTTATGTGGTATACATGGAAGGTGAATGAGCCCATGTTCACCTTTGATGAATTCCAGAATTCAAGGGATTGAATCCCAAGTTTAGTTGGTATAATAATCGCTAGAACAAGAAAAACAAGAGAATTCATAAAAAATCTTCTTCAACACTTACCCATGTTAATTCTCATTTATTTTGCCCATCATACTTAAATTAAGATTTCTCAACAGGCCATGCTTGATAAAATTGTCTGTATCAGTAAACTTCAAGTTTACATCATGACATGTGCTATTGTTAATTAAACTTCCAGTTTATTATGACATGAGTTTTATATCAATAAACATACAGTTTACTGTGTCATGTAATTTCACCATATTTTTTATTTGTGTTGTACAAATAGGAGAATAAAGTCGGTAACTTGTCACATACATATTACCCTGCCACAAGTTGTAGTAATATAAGATATTAAATATTTCCTTTATTTATAGTCTCAATATAAACAACCGCTTTCGCGAATACTTTAGAAACTATATAAGTTTATTTGAAACTTACTACGACACAATACCTTATTGATAATCAATTTTATTTCTCCAAAATAGTATAATTGGCTCTTCTAGAGCTCTCAATTAATTTTGAACTATCACATATTCATCAACATTCATATGGTGAGTATCTCTTTCAAGGAGAAAGTTAGACCATTATGGCCATGGTTGTTGATATCTAATTTTCCCATATATATTTAAAAAAATACATATATACCTTAAAAATAGTGCATGAGCATCAACTAGTATTTTTCCATAATTTTATGTAATTTTTAGAGAATTTTTAATCAATTCATTCCAGCATTTTATTATCTAAATAATTACTAATTGCATCAAAAATAATTTTATAATGATTTATTACTTAATTTTTATCATTTATATTTATATTGAGCATTAATCATTTTATGCATAATTATATTTGTATCTTTAGGCTATAATTGCAATAATTTGCAATAATAGCCCTTATATGCATAATTACATTATTTACACAAAAAAATGACTTTTTATATAGTTATAATATTAAGTAATTATTTTAAATCATTTCCATATACAAATAGAATTTTTTTATTATTTTATTAATTTAAATAGGTATTTAAAACATAGCCCTTTTTAATTGATTTTTCGGACCTACCCCGGCCCAATATCCTATCCAGCCCAATAACCCAATACCCAATACACTAACCCAACTACCCATACCCATACCTGTCCAATTAAACCCACCCCACCTAAATCTAATCCTGGCCGTTGATCTCAGAAGATCAACGACCCTAAATCCACCGTCCCTTTTTAATGTATCAAAACCCCTAAACCCGAACTCATTTGCCCCAGCCCACCATCTTTGGATACTCTCCTCTCTTCACCTCTCTCACCCCCTCAAACCCTAGCCCGTTGTCACACTTTCCCTTTTTGATTCATGGGATTCCCTCTTGATTCCCTGCCTTATTTGACTTTGTTTCTCTACTGGCTACCCGATCTTGATGTTACTTGATTAATTTGCCTCAAATGGGAAGTGAATCTCAAGAGAGTCGAACCCGATCTGGTTCAAAGTCTCTCATATCTTGGCTATTTCGTCTATGTTCATCCTGATACCTGTGAGTACGAATATTTTCGTATCTTAGGGTTTCAAATCTCTGGTTCAAACCAAATTTGGTTCAACTCCTGTTTATTTTATGAATCTGGCTATTTTTTGGTCGAATATTTTTAGATCTTTTCAGGCCTGAAACGATTTTATGTTCGTTTTTGTATTTATCTTTTTAAAAAAAAAAAAAAAATAATTCAGTACTTCTGTCTCTATATTTTCTAGTCCTTTTATATTATTATTTTATGACCTATTTTATTTACTCTAAAAACTAGGGTTTTGATTTCAACAAATTTATTGCAAAAATATTTTTAACCTTTAAATGTTTTCGTCTCTGGGTATCTGTTAGGGTTTCCTTATTTATTTTGACTGATTTTACTTATTTTATGTCTTTGTATTTCTGCCTATTTTATTAGGGTTCCGATTATTTAATTGTTCTTTTACTATTTCTGCATGTTTATTTTTAACCTTGGCAATTAATTGCTTACCTAAATTAGGGTTTGAAATTAGTCATTCCTTTAGTGTTGGTGTTTCCTTATTAGACTTTACATGTTCTTTCCTTATTCCAGTATGTGATTAACAATTTGTTCTACTTCCCTTAACTTAACCATACTGGCTTGATTTTATGTTCTGATTATTGAACTCGACTTCTAATTGATTTTGGAATTATTTCTTACCTTATTTAACCTAGTACTTGACTACTGATTGATTCCATATAAGATTTTCCTTAAATCAAGTGGTACTAGCCTCACTTTACTCGATTCTGTCTTGTTCATTTCATGCCGACCTTAATTGATTCTTAAGTTATTTTCATACCGTATTTGTGTATAATTGGTTCATTACCTTATTTGTTTACTTCATTAAGTTGTATTTAAACCCCCTTCCTCACTCCCTTTAGGACAACTCTACAACTCTCGAACTCTGTATTCTCACAAAAACTTAAGCTCTCTCTTTATTCTCTTATTTTGATTTCTGCAATAAGTGGCTATTATTTGGCCGGATGAAAGCCAAGGCCAAATTCTCTGGAATATGACTGCTATTGCATTCTTACCTGCTTTCTTCTCAACTGGTATGCCTTAACTCTTACTATTCTGTTCTCTATGCTTTATTCGATTAGTCTGTTTCAATCCTCAGCACGATTCTACTTTCTATGTGACTACATGATCCCATTTAGTAATAATGCTAAACTAAGTTACTTCAAATAAGGTGACACCTTTTCCTAGCTTAGTTCAGTCTGTTTCTTGTTCTGAACCTTCCCAGATACTGTAAGCATGTAATCAAATATGTTTGTGGTTTAATTTATAGGTTCATTCTGTTTCTATCTCTGTGTCTAAGCCATGATTGCTTTAATATTTAGCCTAATCAAATGTCAATTTGTTTGAAATATGTACTGAACATGAACTTTGTTTATTTTTTGGTGCAGTTCTGTCTGCAACTCTGTATTGCAGAATTTGCTTGCTTATGAAAATTAAACTATTTTAAAACCTGCCCCCTTACCCTTTATGCACTGGTTTTCAAACTCCTACTCTTAGTCATTTAGATTCTCACCACCCCAGTGTGAGAACTGCCTGGGGTCCTTGAGACTCCTCCAAACTCTGACACATTGGGGCTGGTCTTCCAATCTTTTTGTGATTTATTTTCTGAATGTGGTTCTGGTGTGAGCATTACACAGGGTCCCTGAGGCCCTTGGGAACTTTGACACATTGGAAACCTAATTTTGTGTGCCATGGATGGATCACTACTATGCTCCAGAGTTGTTATGACCGAAGGCCTGGTTCCTAGGTTTAGATTGGGCCTATGAGGGGTTCCTATATCTTTGTTAAAGTCGGGTAGAAATTCTGCCTATAGGTTTAATTATGTTGATTGAATCATGTGACTTGCGGGGATGGGTGGTTCGGGATTCGGAAGCGTTTAGAGTGGTACAGGAACACTTGGTTCCTTAAAGTTGGCCTTTAAGGCCAAGTTTAACTTCGGTCAACATTTTGAGTAAACGACCTCGGAATCGAGTTTCGACGATTTCGGTAGCTTTGTATGATGATTTCAGACTTGTGCGTATGTTCGGAATGGGTTTTGGATGACCCGAGAGCGTTTCGGCGCCCAATATCGAAATAAGAGTTCCCTTAAGTTCATATTGTGGTTTGGGATGTGTTTTTGTGTTATCGAGGTCCCAATGGAATTCTGAGACTGGGAAGAGTTCCGTTATGTCATTTATGACTTGCCTGCAAAAATTGGTGTCATTCCGAGTAGTATAGGTCGGTTCAGCGCATTGATATCGAATTCAAGAACTTGAGGTTCTTAAGTTTTGATTCTAAGGGTTTTGAGGTGTGATTTTGAGTTTTTTGCGCTGTTTTGAGTTTTCCAAAGGCTCGAGCGAGTCCGTATTATGATTTGGGACTTGTTGGTATATTTGGACGGGGGATCGGGTGGGCCCGGGTGCTTCTCGGGCACCAAACAAGGCCAAAAACCAGCTGAAACAGTTGAGGTGCACCTGATCTGGTGTGACCGCAAGTGCGGTTGCCTAGTCGCAGGTGCGGAACCGCTCCTGCAGTCCCAGCCTTGCAGGTGCGACCCCAGGTGGGCTGCCCAGTTCTCGCAGCTGCGGACTCCTGCCCGCAGGTGCGAGCCCAGGCCCGTTGCCCCTCTTCCGCAGGTGCGATTCCTTTCTCGCAGGCGTGAGACCGCAGGTGTGGAAACCCCCGTAGGAAGTGAGGTCTTTTAAATGCAGGATTATCCCATCTTCACTCCATTTTCTTCCAACGACCTTGAGAGTTTGGAAAAGAATCCCACCACCTAGCTACTGAAAGGTAAGTGAATTCTACCCTAAAGTTAGTTAATGCATGACTTCCTAGTTGAATTAACTACCTAGTTAGTGAAAACTCAAGGATTTGAGTAGTAGCCTAGGTCTTTATGAAAATATAGGGTATTCCCCGTTAATTATCCATGAAATCATACAAAAACTATATATTAATGATCCTTAGGTTACGGGTAATCGATTCCTTCGGAAATTTCCAGAATCCGAGCATGTAGGCCCGGGGGTGTATTTTGGGATTTCTTCAAGAATGATGAATTGACTAAATAAGTAGGAGAATTCCATGCTTGAGTATAATTTGATATATTTACGTAACATTTTATTAGTTTCGAGTCATTGGGAGACAAGTTTTGAATTTCGGGAGCGTTCTTGGTCCGGGAAGTAGATTCAACACGAGGTGAGTCTCCTTTCTAACCTTTAAGATGGAATTGTCCCCATAGGTGATTGTAAATGGTTGTTTGTCCTTATTTGCGGGGGCTACGCACGCACGAAGTGACGAGAGCCCGTGTGTAGCTACTATTATGCCTTGCCGGTAGTTTGCGATTCGCGAGCGCGGCAGATAGATGCATCTATGGTTCGGGCCGTTCGACCCTCGGCAGTGCACATTTACTTTTCACGTCGTATCAGCCATACGTTCACAACATGTTATATGTTGGGTAACTTATGAGAAGCTTGTAATTGTAACTGTTTATTTTATGAAAGAGAGAAAGTTAAACAGCTTGTATGCCATGGAAAGTGCTGGTGTGAGGTTACTAGAGAATGCTATTTGATGCTCATTTCCTTATTACTGTTCGTTATTGCTATTATTGATTAGCCTGTATTCATTTCATATTGTTTGACCCTAGTAAGTATCACGTCGACCTCTCGTCACTACTTCTTCGAGGTTAGGCGGGATACTCACTAGGTACATATATGTTTATGTACTCATGCTACGCTTCTGTACTTAATTGTACAGGTTCTGAGGCTGGTGCATCTGGTTATCAGACCGGAGCTTGACCCTGAGAGTATATTCTGGACCTGACTTCATGGTGAGATGCTTCCCTTGGCGATTCTCAGCGGCACTATGGAGTTATTTTTTGTTTATTTCTGTCTACTTCCTTCAGACAGTAGAACAATTTATTTCATCTTTTGTATATTCTACTAGTTCGCTTGTAGACTTGTGACACTAGTTCCTGGCACACATAGTAGACTTTATATTTTTGGAAATGTATATATTGTTTCATGATCCTTATGGATACATTTGCTTAAGTTGGCTAATTTATCCGCTTCCACTTAAACGTTTTTAAGCTTAAAATTTGGTAAGTGGGGATATTTTTATCGAATAAGGAAATTTTACTAGTAACTAAATTGTTGGCTTGCCTGACCCCGGTGTTAGGCGCCATCATGACCTGAGTTAGGATTTTGGGTCGTGACAACATGGTATTAGAGCTCTAGGTTCACGTAGGTCTCACAAGTCACGGGCAAACCTAGTAGAGTCTCTCTGATTGGTATGGAAACGTCTGTACTTATCTGCGGGAGGCTATAGGGTGTTAGGAAACCTCTCCTTATTTTTATTCTATCGTGCAGTCGATGGTTTACTAAATCTCATTCTTCTATTCTCTCACAGATGGTGAGGGTGCGCGCATCCGATGTTCCAGACTCAGGAGGGGCCGCTACCCCCGTTGTCTGAGGTCGTGGCAGAGGCCGGGGGAGGGCACCGGCCCGAGGTAGGGGACGAGGGCGTCCTAGAGATATTCCAATTGCACCACCACCAGGGGATCCTACTATAGAGGAACAGGGCGAGGTTCCCCCAGCAGATCCTGCTCCAGTGGACTTTATGACGGCGCCAGGCTTCCAGGAAATCATGGGCCGTATGATGCGGTTTATGGACACTATGTCCCAGGCTGGTTTATTTCCAGCAGACCCTGCCACATCTCAGGAGGGAGGGCCCCCCAGAGTCTTACCGCCCAAGCTGCAGGTCAGGCAGCAACATTACATCATACCCCGGGTACACTACCCGTGGGTGGAGTTCAGCCTGTAGCAGCAGCACCTTAGCTCAGACCAGCTGCGCACGGCGATCTGCAGAAGTTATTGGATAGATGGACTCAATTTCACACTCCAGTCTTTAGGGGTGAGCGAGGCGAGGATGCCTAGGATTTTGTTGACAGGTGCAGGGATAGGCTGCACAACATGAGGATACTAGAGTCCCATGGAGTGGACTTCACTACCTTCCAGTTAGAGGGAAGAGCTCGCAGGTGGTGGCTGGCCTATATTCTCAGCAGGCCAGCAGATTCTCCTCATGTCACTTGGGAGCAGTTCACTCAGATGTTTCTAGACTGATATATCCCACCCTCTGAGAGAGAAGAGCTCCGGTATCAGTTTGAGCAGTTGGAGAAGGGACAGATGTCAGTGACAGATTATGAGGCTAGATTTTCAGAGTTATCTCACCATGCACTCATGATACTACCTACCGATGCAGAGAGAGTGCAGAGATTTGTAGCTGGGTTGCATCCAGGCATTAGGGCCAACATGGCCCGAGAGGTAGAGATTGGGACTCCTTATCAGCTGGTAGTGGAGATTGCTCGTAGTATCGAGGGTTATCGATCGAGGATCAGGGAGCAGGCATAGCAGGATAAGAGAGTCAGATATTCAGGGGATTTCAGAGGTGCCCCAGCTAGGGGCAGAGGTCAGTTTGGCAGGGGTCAGCCCAGCAGGCCCCCATATTCAACATCCCCACCACCTCCTCCTCGTGGTGCTCCAGTGAGACCTTACTTCAGTGTTATGCTAGAGGGTTCTCACCGTCTCCCAGTTATCCAAGGTTCTTCTAAAGGGCAGCAGGCCATGCCTCCGGGGAGATGTTATGAGTGCGGGGATTCCGGCCATTTCAGGGGGACTTGTACCAGGTTTGGGGGCAAGGCAGTGCAGCAGGGTTATCAACCTATGAGTCCAGCACCAGCAGTCAGGCCACCTAGAGGTGGAGGACAGGTCCACATGGGCCGTCCTAGAGGTGGATGCCAATCAGGAGGAGGTCAGTCAGCTCATGTTCACTCTGGCGGAGCTCAGTCTTTCGGTGCTCCCGCTAGATTCTATGTTATTCCTGCCAGATCAGATGCAGTGGCCTTAGGCGCCGGGGTCACATGTATTATTTCAGTATGTGGTAGAGAGACGCCAGTTTTATTTGACCCATATTCCACCTATTCATATGTTTCAGCATTATTTGCTCATTTTCTGGAATGCTCCTCGTGAGTCCTTGGTTTCTCCTATATACGTATCCACTCCTGTGGGAGATTCTATGGTGGTAGACCGGATCTATCGGTCTTGTGTGATCACATTATGCCGATTCGATACCAGAGCGGACCTTTTACTGCTCGACATGGTCGATTTTGAGGTTATTCTAGGCATGGATTGGCTATCTCTTTATCATGCAGTGCTAGATTTCCATGCCAAGACAATTACTTTAGTCATGCCCGAGTCGCCTAGGCTGGAGTGGAGAGGTTCCTCAGTTAGTGCAGCCAGCCGGGTTATTTCATTCCTGAAGGCTCGACATATGGTCAAGAAGGGTTGTCTGGCCTATCTTGGTTATGTACGGGACACCACCACCGAGTCTCTGATGATTGATTCAGTGCCAGTTGTTCGAGGGTTTGCTGATGTATTTCCTTCAGACCTTCCAGGCATGCCTCCGGATCGTGATATTGATTTCTGCATTGATTTAGCTCCTGGCACCCAGCCTATATCTATTCCTCCGTACCGTATGGCTCCGAAGGAGTTGAAGGAGTTGAAGGGTCAGCTTGAGGAGTTATTGTCTAAGGGGTTTATCAGACCGAGTGTAGCACTGTGGGGTGCTCCAGTCCTATTTGTGTAGACGAAGGATGGGTCTATGCGGATGTGTATTGATTACTGCCAGTTGAACAAGGTCACCATTAAGAACAAATATCCTTTGCCGCGCATCGATGATTTGTTTGACCTGATGTAGGGTGATAGGGTGTTTTCTAAGATTGATTTGAGATCGGGATATCATCAGTTGAAGATTCGGGCCTCAGATGTTCCGAAGACTGCTTTCTGTACGAGATATGGCCACTATGAGTTCCTGGTGATCTCCTTTGGCTTGACTAATGCCCCAACAACATTCATGGACTTGATGAATAGGGTGTTCAGGCCGTATATTGATTCCTTTATCATTGTTTTATTGATGACATCTTGATTTACTCACGTAGCCTGGGGGAGCACGAGCAGCATTTAAGAGTTGCGCTCTAGACTTTGCGGGAACAGAAACTATATGCTAAGTTCTCCAAGTGTGAGTTCTGGTTTGATTCCGTAGCATTCTTGGGGCATGTGGTATCCGGAGAGGGTATAAAGTTTGATCCTCAAAAGATCAAGGCAGTTCAGAGTTGGCTGCGTCCTACTTCAACTACATAGATTAGGAGCTTTTTGGGCCTAACAGGCTATTATTGCCGATTTGTGGAGGGGTTTTCTTCTATTGCAGCTCTATTGACTAGATTGACTCAGAAGAATGCCCTGTTTCAGTGGTCTGACGAGTGTGAGGTGAACTTTCAGAAGCTCAAGGCGTCCTTGACTTCAGAACCAGTTCTGGTATTGCCTTCCGGTTCTGGGATGTACAGAGTATATTGCGATGCTTCATGAGTTGGCTTGGGGTGTATGTTGATGCAGGAAGGGAGAGTTACTGCTTATGCTTTGCGCCAGCTGAAGGTTCATGAGAAGAATTACCTTATGCACGATTTGGAGTTGGCGGCGATTGTTCATGCTCTTAAGATTTGGAGGCACTACTTGTATGGGGTGTCCTGTGAGGTTTATACAGACCACCGCAGCTTGCAGCACTTGTTCAAGCAGAGGGATCTTAATTTGAGGCAGCGCAGATGGCTTGAGTTGTTGAAGGATTATGATATCACCATTCTTTATCATCCGGGAAAGGCAAATGTGGTAGCAGATGCCTTGGGAAAGAAGGCAGAGAGTATGGGTAGCTTGGCTTATATTGCAGCATAGGAGAGACCTCTAGCCTTGGAAATTCAGTCCCTGGCTAATCTCCTGGTGAGGTTAGACCTTTTAGAGCCTCGCCGAGGTTTAGCACATGTGGTTTCTCAGTCTTTGTTATTAGGAGAAATTAAGGCTCGGCAGTTTGATGATCCGTACATGGCAGAGCTACGGGAGACAGTGGTTCAGGGTAGTGCCAAGGAGGTTACTATTGGCGAGGATGGTGTTCTGAGACTTCAGGGACATTTATGTGTTCCTAATGTCGATGTCCTGAGAGGGAGGATTCTAGAGGAGGCATACAGTTCTCGGTATTTTGTTTATCCTGGTGCTACGAAGATGTATTGTGATTTGAAGCAGCATTACTGGTAGAGATGGATGAAGAAGGACATTGTGGAGTATGTGGCTAGGTGTCTTAATTGACTTAAGGTTAAGTATGAGCACCAGAGGCCAGGAGGCCTACTTCAGCAGATGCCCATTCCTGAGTGGAAGTAGGAATGCATCCCTATGGACTTCGTGGTTGGGTTGCCTCAGACCTTGCGGAAAGTTGATATGGTTTGGGTCATTGTGGATAGATTGACCAAATCGGCGCATTTCATTCTAGTGGACACTACATATACTTCGGAGAGGTTGGCCTAGATCTACGTTCGGGAGATAGTACGGTTGCACGGTGTGCTAGTGTCCATTATATCAGATTGAGGTCCTCAGTTCACCTCGCACTTATGGAGAGCATTGCATAGTGAGATGGGTACCCAGATAGATCTCAGCACAACATTTCACCCTCGGACTGATGGTCAGACGGAGCGTACAGTGCAGAAATTAGAGGACATGCTCAGGGCATGTGTGATTGACTTCGGAGGTCAGTGGGAGAAGTACTTGCCTTTGGACGAGTTTGCTTGCAATAATAGTTACCAGTCCAGCATCGAGATGGTTCGATTTGACGCTTTGTATGGTCGGCGATGTCGTTCTCCTATCGGGTGGTTCGAGCCTGGCGAGGCTAAGTTATATGGCACTGACTTAGTGAAGGATGCATTGGAGAAGGTGAAGTTGATTCAGGAGAGGCTCCACACAGCACAGTCCAGACAGAAGAGTTACACAGATCAGAGGGCGCGTGATGTATCATTTATGAAGGGAGACAAGGTTCTGTTGAAGGTCTCGCCAATGAAGGGTATTATGAGGTTCGGGAAGAAGGTCAAGCTGAGCCCGAGGTTTATAGGTCCCTTCGAGGTGTTGAGGCGTGTTGGGGAGGTTTCTTATGAGGTAGCTTTACCTCCCAGCTTATCAGGAGTTCATCCGGTCTTTCATGTATCCATGCTCCGGCGGTACCACGCCGACTTCTCTCACGTAGTTGATTTCAGCACTATTCAGTTGGATGAGAGGTTGGGCTATGAGGAGGAGACAGTTGCTATTATTGATAGACAGGATCGCCAGTTGAGGTCCAAGAGAGTTTCTGCGGTTAAGGTCCAGTGGAGGGGCCAAACAATCGAGGAAGCGACCTAGGAGTCCGAGGAGGACATACGGAGCAGATATCCGCACTTATTCAGCACTTCAGGTATGATTCTAGACCCGTTCGAGGATGAACGTTTGTTTAAGAGATGGAGAATGTAACGACCCGACCATTCGTTTTGCATTATCGGACCCCGTTCCCCAAAATGAAACTTCCCATAGCGGCTTATTGTGATTTATGACTTGCGGGGACGGGTGGTTCGAGATTCGAAAGCGTTTAGAGTGGTATAGGAACACTTGGTTCCTTAAGGTTGGCCTTTAAGGCCAAGTTTGACTTCGCTCAACATTTTGAGTAAACGACGTCAGAATCGAGTTTCGATGGTTCCGGTAGCTTCGTATGATGATTTCGGACTTGCGGGTATGTTCGGAATGGGTTTTGGATGACCCGGGAGCATTTCAGCACCCAATATCGAAATAAGAGTTCCCTTAAGTTTATATTGTGGTTTGGGATGTGTTTTTGTGTTATCGAGGTCCGAACAGAATTCTGAACCGGGAATAGTTCTGTTAGTTTCGAACCGAGTAGTATAGGTAGGTTCGGCGCATTGATATCGAATTCAGGAACTTAAGGTTCTTAAGTTTTGATTCTAAGGATTTTGAGGTGTGATTTTGAGTTTTTGTGTTGTTTTGAGTGTTCCGAAGGCTCGAGCGAGTCCGTATTATGATTTGGGACTTGTTGGTATATTTGGACGGGGGTTCGGGTGGGCTCGGATGCCTCTCGGGCACCAAACAAGGCCAAAAACTAGCTGAAACAATTGCTGGTGCACCTAATCTGGTGTGATCGCATGTGCGATTGCCCAGTCGCAGGTGCGAGACCGATCCTTCGGTCCCAGCCTCGCAGGTGAAACCCCAGGAGGGCTGCCCAGTTCTTGCAGGTGCGGGCCCTTTCCCCGCAAGTGCGGACTCCTGCCCGCAGGTGCAAGCCCAGGCCCCTTGCCCCTCTTCCGCATGTGCGAGTCCTTTCTCGCTTGCGCGAGACCGCAGGTGCGGTCGTCGAGCCGCAGGTGCGGACACCCCTGTATGTAGTGAGGTCTTTTAAATGCGGGATTATCCCATTTTCACTCCATGTTCTTCCACCATAGACGACCTTGAGATCTTGGAAAAGAGTCCCACGACCAAGCTACTGAAAGGTAAGTGAATTCTACCCTAAAGTTAGTTAATGCATGATTTCCTAGTTGAATAAACTACCTAGTTAGTGAAAAATCAAGGATTTGAGTAGTATCCTAGGGCTTTATGAAAATTTAGGGAATTTCCCATTAATTAGCCATGAAATCAGACAAAAACTATATATTAATGATCCTTAGGTTACGGGTAATCGATTCCTTCGAAAATTTCCGGAATCCGAGCATGTAGGCCCGGGGGTGTATTTTGGGATTTCTTCAAGAATGATGAATTGACTAAATAAGTAGGAGAATTCCATGCTTTGAGTATAATTTGATATATTTATGTAACGTCTTATTAGTTTCGAGTCCTTGGGAGACGAGTTTGGAGTTTCGGGCGTGTTCTTGGTCCGGGAAGTAGATTCGACACGAGGTGAGCCTCCTTTCTAACCTTGTAAGATGGAATTGTCCCCATAGGTGATTGGAAATGGTTGTTTGTCCTTATTTGCAGGGTCGCACACACGAAGTGACGAGAGCCCGTGCGTAGCTACTATTATGCCTTGTCGGGTAGTTTAGGACTCACAAACATGCTTTATATATTATATCTGTGATCTGGCATATGGTCTAAGTAGTCTAATATCCTTGAATCTCACATGTGAAGGCCTAAAAAGTTATGCTTTGAAGTTGAAATTATTAAATTCTTATCCTGTTAGTATGTTCCCTGCTAATTTATCTAGAATTTCCTGCTAATCATGTATTTATACGGGAACCCGAGTCGCAAGACTGAATCGTGAGCGGGGTGGTCCTAGTATTATATTAACCCAAGTCGCATGAAAGATTCGCGAGCGGGGTAGTCCTAGTATTATATTAGTCGTGTCACATGTTCGATTCCCGAGCAGGGTAGATAGATACATCTACGGTTCTGGCCGTTCGACCCTCGACAGTGCACATTTACTTTTCACGTCGTATCAGTCGTACGTTCATAGTCTGTTATATGTTGGGTAACTTATGAGAAGCTTGTAATTGTAATTGTTGATTTTATGAAAGAGAGAAAGTTAAACAACTTGTATGCCATGGAAAGGGCTGGCGTGAGGTTACTAGAGAATGCTATCTGATGCTCATTTCCTTATTACTGTCCGTTACTGCTATTACTGATTAGCCTGTATTCATTCCGATTTTTGTGAAAGTTACTGAATGAATCTATTTTATTCTAATTCAATCTAAGAAGAAAAAAATCATTTCATATTGTCTGACCCTAGTAAGTACCACGTCGACCTCTCGTCACTACTTTTTCGAGGTTAGGCGGGATACTCACTGGGTACATATTTGTTTATGTACGCATGCTACGCTTCTGTACTTAATTGTACAGGTTCGGAGGCTGGTGCATCTGGTTATCAGACCGGAGCTTGACCCTGAGAGTATATTCTGGACCTGACTTCACAGTGAGCTTCTTCCCTTGGCGATTCTCAGCAACACTATGGAGTTATCTTTTGTTTATTTCTGTCTACTTCCTTCAGACAGTAGAACATTTTATTTCATCTTTTGTATATTCTACTAGTTCGCCTGTAGATTTGTGACACTAGTTCCTGGCACACATAGTATACTTTATATTTTTGGAAATGTATATATTGGTTCATGATCCTTATGGCTAGATTTATTTAAGTTGGCTAATTTATCCACTTCCACTTAAACGTTTTTAAGCTTAAAATTTGGTAAGTGTGGGGATGTTTTTATCGAATAAGGAAATTTCACTAGTAACTAAATTACTGGCTTACCTGACCCCGGTGTTGGGCACCATCACGACCTGAGTTAGGATTTTGGGTCGTGACACCAATGTTAGAGTTCGATTAGCTATTTTCCTTTGATTATCCCTTTAGACATAATAAAATAAATTTAAATTAACTTAATCTAATGGTTTCCAATGAATAACTCCAAATATAAAATGATAAACAACTAAATAAACTGAGCCACGAACTAATTATAGAAATAACTCTAAGACTATCCCAAGGTTGGGTGTCACAATTCACGAACTACTAAAGAATACTACAAATAATGGGATGAAAGAAATAATATAACTGTTTTGAGAAAATATAAAACAGTCTCTACGAACTAAGAGAAGACTCTCGGGATCTGCGAACGCCGGCAGATATACCTCGTGTCTCTGGATAATGGATGACTGCTACTAAAAATCTCTACTGTTGGCCGGTACTTGGATCTGCACAAAACAGTGCACAGTGTAGTATCAGTACAACCGACCCCATGTATTGAGTAAGTGTGGAGCCTAACCTCGACGAAGTAGTGACGAAGCTAAAGCGGGGAAATTATAACTTAACCTGTGACAATACATATATATATAATAACACAATAAAACTATTCTACACAAACAAGAAGATATAAACTGAAACAACAAATAAAATAACTCGGTCGCCTATTCCAGGCCTCAGCTGTCACCAAAATTTCACGCAAGTTTCCAAATTTCCAAACTTTAATTTAAAAAATAACCAAATGTGCAGGATATGAGAAATCAGTAGGATAAAACAATAAATTTTTAAATCTTTGTAATAAAATCAGTAAAGCATAATTATCCTCCCTCATCACTGTCATATATTTATATTCTCCCTATCCACCCTTACTACAGTCATATATATATTTTTCTGTCCACCCTTATCACAGCCATATATATTTATTTCTCTGTCCACCCTTATCACAGTCATATATATTTATTTTTCTGTCCACCCTTATCACAATCATATATATATATATATATATATATATNTTCCAGGCCTCAGCTGTCACCAAAATTTCACGCAAGTTTCCAAATTTCCAAACTTTAATTTAAAAAATAACCAAATGTGCAGGATATGAGAAATCAGTAGGATAAAACAATAAATTTTTAAATCTTTGTAATAAAATCAGTAAAGCATAATTATCCTCCCTCATCACTGTCATATATTTATATTCTCCCTATCCACCCTTACTACAGTCATATATATATTTTTCTGTCCACCCTTATCACAGCCATATATATTTATTTCTCTGTCCACCCTTATCACAGTCATATATATTTATTTTTCTGTCCACCCTTATCACAATCATATATATATATATATATATATAT